>CM060870.1:2239464-2401169 GCA_030737845.1 Acorus calamus | reverse complement strand
CTTCTGGGTCAGCAAACGAGCCACTCAATGATTTCTTGAGATGTTGAATCAATCATTATTAACCACATGTATGTTCAACCTCACTGGTTTCTTTGGATTCTGCTTCCCAGATTTGATAGTGACATGCACTTTGGGATTGATATGTGTATGATACAGATAAGCAACTTATGTTGGGTGTGTTTTGGGGCTGGGTTAGGATCATAAAATTTATTAGATCAAAGAAATGAGAAAAAACCACGGATTACAGATAATCACATTCCTTCTGGCATTTACCTGCAAGGGAGCATGACATGCGTGTAACTAATCTGAGGCACTTTCTCTTCTCGGTCATCTACTATCTCACCCACAAGAGTTTCTTCTTATGCTATTTTTCTACTATGCATTAATATCTCATAGTTTTGATTCTCATGAAATGCGTGAGAGATTATCAGCGAATCTCTGACTGGTCGGATACATTGTTTTGTTGTGGAACTTAAATTCACATTTATGTTGATTTTATTTTTGAGTTATACGCCTGACATGTAGTTGATTCTATATATGTTATTTATGTTGATTACATCTGCTTCCTGTTTTGGACCTTAGGTTTATTTTCTCAAAGCCTTTTCTAATATTGATCGATATATTGTTTTTTGGAGTAAATCACTAAAAATTGGACATTTATCAATGGTTTCATTAGAAATTGGATTTCTCGTGAGAAATTCACAAGAAATTGAATTTTCTCGTGAGGAACTTCCAATGTTTTCCGATGTATCCAGTTTTTTTTTTTTGAAACGGCTAGCTAATATGTGAATACATTATTTCAAGTGACAAAGATCAAATGATCAATGTTTTGTAGTTTATTTATAAAAAACGAAACTCATATTTTTTGTTAATATTTCATTTATAATATATTATGACATTATAAATGTTAACAAAGTTACAAATTTGTAAATATATAACAAAGATTTATATTATTCCCCCAAAATAATATATTATTACATTATAAATGTTAGAAAATTTTTCATATATAACATTAATCAACAAATAATGCTTATAATTTAAAAGCTAAAGCTATCATTTTCAGTTTCATTTATAAACCACAAAACCATTTGCAGTTTGAAAAAACTCCCCATTTTTTTTTTATTATATTGGTTCCTAATTTCTCTAAACCTATAAATACATCCAGTCTCATTTCCACCACAACAACTCGCCAAAATATTCATCAATAAAGATTTATAGAATCAATATTCATCCATTTTCAAGATTTTTTTTTTATAGAATCAGTATATCGATTTTGGGACATTTTGATATATTGAAAATTTTCAATATTAAAACCGTGAAACAATGGTAGGAGCATCCACTTCTATTGTATTAATAACACTGGGAGCTCCATACAAGGAAGTGGTATATTGCCAATGCCTTCAATTCTTGAGGACTGTCACTCAGCACATTGCAGCCCAGCTAACTAGTTAAATCTTCCTTCTCCCCATCCTGCCTTCAACCCACAGGAATATTCTCTTTATTCCTTAGAGCGGGTTGTCGTCTTTGTTTAGTGCAATTTAACTCTATGTTTATGAGTTCTTGGAGAATTGCTGCGTGTCGAACTCTGTGGACTTTGTATCTACACTTTTATGTTGTGTTAAAATTTAGATGGAAAATATTGATGACATGGACCTATTAATAAAAATCAGCATCATTCATAGATTTTTCTGTCTTTAATGTGGAGTCATTATTATCTGCTCTTTCCAGGCCTCGAAAGAGCAGTCTGACATATCCTGCTGAGGATGATGAAGATATTGAAGAAGAGGCGGATGAGGTTGTTCCTGATGGGGTTGAGGAGGTTGAACTTGCAAGAATAAAACTGGAGCAAAGAGATAGAGAGCGAAAATTGCTGCTTGATGACATACGGACTCTTTCAGTGTCCGGTGATCTTTCAGGGAGCCTAAGCTCATGTGCCGAAAAGGACAGTGACCTCTGGATGATAACTGATGGAAAATCAACGCTGGTGAGACATCGATTCCATGAGCATTGGAGCTGGAAGGAATTTCATATTTGAATTTTACTTGTTAAGTTTTGGTGGTAAAACTCTACATTTCCTCTAAAAAAACCAGGTTTTCTTTAGTAGTAGGCTTTTCATCGAATTGCTTCTTTACATTTATGGTGATCAAAAGAAAATATATTATTATGATGAAACCAAATGAAAATATCTGCTCATTATTTTAATTTTTGTTATTTTTGGTTGCTATTGCATTACATTGGACGTGTGTGACATCCCATTTAGTTGCAATTCTTTCAAACTTATATCTTATATTCATTTTTGTCACAAATGAGCTGTATAAACCTATTTATCGAACTATGTTCCAGGAAGAGATATTTGGATGCAAGCATATATTTTTTTCTCTGGATTACGTGCATATGTTCTGATGCATGCATATATAATTATTCTCTAATATTTTTGTGAATTGTATTCATGAATTTATTTTTGTTTTGCAACATTACTTTGCATAAAATAATCTAGCCTTCATTGCACTAATGTCAGAACATCGCATTAGGATTGCTTTCCTTTAATATAATAGGAGTATAATCAGATGCAAACACAGAAATCCAGCATAAATAGAGCCACATATTATGTACACCATAAAACTGTGCTTATGCATAAAAATGTGTGTATGCTTGCAGTTGAATTGTGGCCATACTTTGTGGCTGCATGTATCATTTTTCACATAGTAGATGCATTTTTTTTTATTACAGCCTCAATATGTTATGGATTTCATGAAAACCATCTTTGTTATAAAAACTACAAACATTTGCAAAGAGTGTTTAAGATCATGAGGACTGTTTCTGATTCATTCTTTGACTACAGAATCTATTTTTATTTTTAGTCACGCAGCATTGATGAGTCGTGATCATTGGAACTCTTCTTTCAAATTTGTTATTCCCATTCGTTTTTTATATTTTTCAATGAAGTAGAACAGTGAAGCTATTGTTTGAACATTGTCGAGGTACATATCATATAGGAAAATTTGAAATTTCATCATATACTATTACTGATGGTGGTATTGGTTTTCAGTTTGGTACATATTGTTATCAACTGATACCCAAGAAAAGTTGTGGGTGAAGTAATTTTTCTAATTGGACTTTTACTCTGTGTGTAAAAGTTTAGGGTAAAGTACACTTAAAACAAAGTAATGAACTTGATGCATTGTAGAAATTCATTATAAAAAAATAAATGCATATATTTGTTCATTATTATATAAAATATTTGTACATATTTTCTTGTTTCTTTTTTTTTTTTTGTTTTTTGCATTTTTAATGTAAAAAAGAAAATATACACCAACTGGAGCTGTATCATTTTTAAGTACCCCCCCCCATATGAAAGATACAGATGATACATATCTGTTTGAGAAAATCTTATATTGATATCTAGATTTAAGAAAATAATTGCAGTCTGTGATTATTAACTAGACATGTCCTAGAATGCAGTGAACTTATATGATTGAATGTCCCAAGAAGAATCCTTAACAAGAAAACGGAAGTTCAAAATCTGCCAACAGGAGAATATTAGTTTCATGACAATAGGTGGCAGCTCACCACCTGTAATCTAATTAACAGATGGGTCAACTCCTACGAGGAAGGGACATTAGGGTTTACCCAGTAAAAAAGGAACAATATATTTTGGTAGACAACAGAAGGTAATTGATTAAGTGAGGAATTGTTTGGTTTGCTCATAATGGAAATAAGGTGTGGCAAATCTGAAAAAATTTAACACTTAACAGGGCCTGAACACATGCTTAAAGCATCTCATTTGATTTTCTGTCCGTTCGTCCAGTAAGGATGCCTTTTGAGTTCCAAGAGAAGCATTTGGTTCTGTGTTCTTTCCTTGTATAACCGAGTTTTTCCACCAATTGAGTTTCAAAATCCACATTTCAGTTACAGTTCTGTCAATCAGAAACTATCTCCACTATTTTACCCCCAATTATCTAAATAAATTGAATTACCTGATTTCACAGCATTGCTAATCTAATTTCAGAATGAACTGTTGGAGGGGTTTGCACTTTGTTACTCGTTAGACATGTTGCGGACTTTTGTGTCAATTTATTGTTAGACTTTAATGATTCTTCTAGTTTGTTTATTATTATCTCGTTATGTTTTTTATTGCAATTGATATTTAGGCCACTTTTCTATATCCTCAGGTGCAAGGACTGAAGAAAGACCTTGGAAACATACAGAAGGCTAGAAAGGCTGCAATTGCTGCCTTAAGGCTGGCTTTGCAGAAAGCTGCCCAACTAAGGTTGATGGAGAAAGAGAAGAACAAAAGTCCTTCCTATGCTATGCGAATTTCCATGAGAATAAACAAAGTAGTATGGGGCATGCTTGCAGATGGGAAACCATTTGCCCAAGCCGAGATAAATAACATGGTGAGCACAAAATAATAGACAGAAATTTGCTTGACCATTTCAATTGACACATTCACAACAGGGAATTAGTTGACGCATTTTTATTACTCAAATCTATTAAGATTTTTAACTTTAGCAAATATTGGGAAAAGAAATCCATGCTTTGTTTATAAGGCTACATAGCATTTATTTTTATTGGCATACAGGGGTTCAGTACATAATAAAGGTTTGGTCTTGGTAAACATCATCTTGTTTTATTTCAATTGCGATCTTTGGACTTCAATGAAAACTCCACATGCACTTCCATTTGCGCATTCATCAAACCCAAGTGTGTAGTTGAACTTGAATCTCATGTGCAATTACAATTTCCCCCTTAGACAAGAAAAGGGTCCCTGATAATTTACCAAACAGTCCTTAAAAAATGTTACATACATCAAATGTGTTATCCCCTAGTGTGTTTGATGTTGGTTGGTTTTGAGGGTCAATAATGTACAGTCAGCTTATGTAGCTCGGTTGAATTTTGTTTGACAGAGGTGGTTTATAACAAGAACCACACAAAAGTGAAATGATGAATTTAAGAGGAAATTCTATGGTATGCATGTTGCAACAACTTAAATGCTGAACTTGGATGAATATCTTTTCATATAGCTAAATTTGTTGTCTGACCCTCTTTTTGATAGTCTACTTAGAATATTACTTTGCCTCATGTTTTTCATGTATAATGTATCTTTTGTTTCTTAGTTCCTTGAGTGCAAAAGCAATAGCCGTTTCAGTCATATGTTTATCTCATTGAACTTATGGGGATCAATGGCCAAATCTGTGAAGCTATTTTACTGTTTTGAGAGTTGATTAGTAGAATGTATAAATTATAGAAGGTTTTGATTGATCATAGCATATATAAATTTAGAGGTACTGGAGTTAAATTATATAAATTCAACACACATGATAATTTTTTTAAGAACATTCAACAGATGAATCAAATTACTATGCGCAGTCCTTGATATTTTGGTTTGACTGATATTTTTGTTCCATAATTTCATGTGTCATATTTTTTGTTTTTGATGCGGATTGTATTCGTCATGATGGTGAAGCAGGGAAGCATGGTCAAGTAGTTTCCAAAAAAAAAATTTAAAGTAAAATGCATGGGACAATCTGCAAGTAGTTCCCAACAAATTTCTGAAAAGTTTTTTTTATGCATTAATATAAAGATACATTTGATTTTTGTTATATACTTAGTAATGGAATTGTTATATCAAATGTTGGGATATGTATATCAAGTCCTGATCAAAAGGGAAAAACCATTGTAGCTTTATTTCTGTAACTGGAAAGTTTCTGATGAATTGGACATTAGAAACCTATTGATGTTTCTTTATGTGGATGGTAATTCTGAATGATCTATATTGTCAAAGCAACATTAAATTGATTAAGATTTATCAAGGAAATTGAAATTGGTAATATGCTCTGAGATCAAATTCCCTAGAATTTTTGAGGTAGCTGTATATAAGCTTGGATCAGTAGATGAATTTTGGAGGCTTTCCAAGGGTGGTGGATGTTGGGAGGTGGAAACTAGGCGTAACTAGTTAGAGGAGTTCTTGCTTTTGTTGTGGGGTCTGCATAAATTCAACTTAATTGTAAATGACCCTGACACCATGGTCTGTATGCCGATCCAAAGGTGGGCTTCTCTGTAAACAGCTGCTACGATGGCTGATGGAAGGATTCGCCCAATTTGTCCAAACACGTGGCATCCAAGAGCAAGAAGATCTGGGTGATCAAAAGTTCCTCTCAAAGGTTCAGGTCCTTTTTGTGGCCTAGATACCAAGGAAACTGCTGCTAAGGTCTATAAGGTTAAATGGTTCCCAAGTGAACCAATCAACCGTGTACTGTGCAACGCAGATCAAGAGATAGTTGAACATCTCTTTTGTCTATGCCCTGGTAGTGAAATGAGTTTGGGTCAGTTATAGGGGCAGCAACAGTTTTAAATGCTAACTTTGACTCTTCGGACCAAATATTGGCAGTGGGGAAGAGGTTAAAGAAAAAGAGGGGACAGAAGTGTGTCGGCGAAGATCTCCACAAATTCTTAGTCCTAGCCACTGCATGGGCTTTGGTTCACAAGTAAACATGCCATCAAGTACTACGGTTTATTTTGATAATATTTGGGTGTCCACTGAAGGGCTCATCAAGGACTGGGGCTGCTACTGCCCGGGGTCCAGCAGATTTTGTTTTCTAAAAGGAAAACTTGTTGAAGAATAGTTTTGGGTGTAGGTAGTAGTGAAGTCTATAGATGCATAGCTGCTTCTTCCTTATGTTTAAATTTCATTTGTCTCGCCTTTAAGGCTTACTCCACCTAATGTATGGTGGTAGACATGGCTCATCAAGGACTGGGGCTGCTACTGCCCAGGGTCTAGCAGATTTTGTTTTCTAAAAGGAAAACTTGTTGAAGAATAATTTTGGGTGTTGGTGAAGTCTGTGTAGTCTTCTATAGAAGTTGTCTACAGATGCATGCAGATCTGCTTCTCTATTTCTTCCCTATGTTTAAATTTCATTTGTCTCGCCTTTAAGGCTTACTCCATCTAATGTATGGGGTGGACCTACGTATTTCATGTTAAAAAAAATGCTCTGATATAGCTTAATTCTTTTCATGTATACGGATAATTAAAGTATGTTTTATGATGATTAATTACAAGGATTCAGAAATGAAATGTGACGTACTATTATCACTCTGTTTTCTTAACTTTCTGAACATCTTCAGTGGTTTTTACGTCAAGCAAGTGTTGTTGCATAGGGCATAGAAAAGATCTTTTAATTGGTTATCTTCCAGGCATAGCTAGTCCTCGACATAGGCGAGCGAGATGGCTGGCTACGACCCTAACCTATGAAGGGCACCTAAATGCTAAAAAGTTTGATAAAATTATATATATGCACACATATTAGCTTGATTTTTGTATTTTAGTTGTTTATTTTTGTTCTTTATTTGATTTTATTTTTGTTTGATTTTTCCAGTAACTTTTAAAAATGGAAGGCTATGGTCAAATTTGTAAATGTGTGTGTGTGTATACAGGAACTGTGCCCATGCCTGCCTAGCCATGGGCTACTATCGGGGCTATTTCTGTTTCGACGGATGGATGCAGGAACCAGTTTGTCATTTGTTTCCTTGAAATAGTTCTATAAGATGGTCTATTTGGATCATACTAACGCATGGTGCAAAATGTAGGCTTCCACGTGAGTGTATTCTTTTACATATAATAAGAAGTGTTGAGCAAGTTCTTTATAATCAAATAACATTAAATAAATGTCAAGGTCATCTTTTCATTAAACTTCTCATCTGACATGTCAGTCATTTCCTTGATTATTTGCTTTGGAAGTGTTAATTTACTTCTATGTTCTAGAACTACTTTTGTTTTATGCAGTTGCATTTGCTTATATGCTTGCATCGTCAAACTTTGAATGTAAAAGGCCAGTAATTTTCTTTTGTTAATTTTTAAGGTAAACTGCATTTTAGAAGTTATTTTTATATATTTTCTCACTACTGCTGTGCTCTTTTTTTTGCAGATCTATGATTTTGATCGTGATTACAAAGATATAGGTATCTCTCAGTTTACAACGAAATTTTTTGTTGTGAGGAACTGCCTACCAAAAGCTAAATCTGATATGCTGTTGTCAGCCTGGAATGCTCCTTCTGAATGGGGAAAGTATGATCCTTACCTCATCATGCACATCCACACTTAAGAAATACAAAATATAGTTCACTACACGCATGCACAGGGCACAGGAAGACATTCGCTGGTCACACGCGCACAACATATTTCATCAACAATATTGAAAGGACACAGAGATCATTAATGAGATTGACTTCCCCCAAGTTTGATGAAGAGATTTCTGACAAGGAAGCCTTGAATTTAATATTGGGGTGTCAGTGTAAGACGTGAAGCCAAATTTTTTGTTGTTGGCCTTAAATATGAAGGTGGTTAAGCTCGAAGCATGAAGGCTATATCCCTACCAACTAATAAGGATGATTATGGATGAAGCTTCTAGGGGCAGGATTGTTTGTTTTTCTTCTAATATTTTGATTGACCAACCATCATGTCATTCGTTTATTTACTTCGTTTGAATTGAATAGCAAGGGAAGTTACAGAATAAATAAATAAATAATACAAGAGAAATTGTATATCGTGGGTGTTCTTATTTCCATCATTCTTGGAATAGGAATGTAATGCTTCGCGTGGACGCCAAGCAGGGAGCTCCAAAAGATGGAAATTCTCCTCTTGACCTCTTCCATGTAAGTCTGCTTCCGCAAATTTTGTGGTTGCTCTCGGGTGCTTTTGTTTGAATGTTTTAGAGTCATATGTTACATTGTTACATCGGTTTTGAAGTACACTCAAGTCTTTCGAGTTTTAATGAGGGCATTGATAACAAAAACTTATATCATCTATTCCTTGGCATGTAGGTTGAAATTTATCCTCTAAAAATATATTTGACCGAAACAATGTACAGAATGATGTGGGAGTATTTTTTCCCTGAAGAAGAGCAAGATTCTCTAAGACGGCAGGCAAGCTGTGTTCTTTCGATGCTTCTAATATTTTACTTGTCCGTCTTCTCTCACCTGAACAACCTTGGCAACATGCAGGAGGTCTGGAAAGTTTCAACAACAGCAAGCTCAAGACGGGGTAAAAAAAGTTCTCGCAACCTGAATCAAATCCATCAGTTAGCCACACAATGAGAGAAAATGAGGCTCCATCAAAATTGGGTGTTTCTGCAGCAGCCTCAGTTGCTGGTGTTGTTCCTCAAGCTTCTTCTCACAGTGACACATCTCAAGTGAGTTTATCGAGTCATTCTCATCAAGTTGTTGGTTTGCATGAAAAAATATTGATCATATGTCAATAGTCACCATTGAGAGAAGATTGCTCACATGCCCCAAATCTGGTATTTTTGCTAATTGATGGGCCACAAGTCTGGATTATGTTCAGGCTTAGTTTCCAATTATCAATTAAGCCAAATCTTCTTGGTAGGGGCATCTAAATTTTGTCAGAAAGGCCCTTGAGTAGGGTCAGAGCCAACGCACCTTGGTTAGGCATTGTGGGTTCCCAGACCATCGACAGTGCTATTGTTGATTCAAATTTCTAAGTGTTCATTCATATTGCAAGAAGAACTTTTTTAAAGCCACAATCACTCTTTTATGTATATATATAATTCCACCTAGTGTTTTAAGTCCGGCCGCACATGCCAACATGTGCGGCCCATGTACCCTTTGGACCCCCTACCACACTTGATCTGGGCATGTGCCGAGCATATGTGATCAAAGTTCAGTAGGTGATCTATGGATCCATTTGAGCGGTTAATGTGCGACCGCATGTTTGGTACATACTGTCACGCATACCTTTTAAACCCCGACCATCGAAGCATTGATTCCACCAATTGTGTTGGGGTTTTACACAGGTGTCAAAGTTGCAAAACCTAAAAGCAAATATGGTATGTGGTTCAAGTTCCGAGCTTCGACGAACATCTTCATGTGATAGAACATGGGAAGAAACTGTGACTGAGTCAGTCGCTAATGAACTTGTAATACAACAAGTTCATTCCTCAAATGTCTCTTCCTCAATGAATGAGACTCTCAATCCAAGTACTGATCAACATGTTCCCAATGAGGATACTTCCCGGAATAAACAAAAGGACTCCAAGTCTATTAGATCCGGTCGCTTGTCCCATGAAGAAAAGAAGGTTATAAAACTACAGGATGAGAAGAGATCTAGGGCCCGGAAGATGATGGAATTTCATAACATTAAAATAAGCCAGGTATGTTTCATTCACCACGTATAAAACTAGATGTAACTTGATATTATCTGAGGTAAAATTGTGATAATTATGCAGGTCGAATTGCTTGTTACTTATGAAGGATCAAGATTTGCTGTTAATGACCTACGTTTGTTAATGGATACATTTTATCGTGATGACTTTACTGGTACTTGGAGAAAACTTTTTTCACGAGTCAAGAAACACATTATCTGGGGAGTCCTAAAGTCCGTAACTGGTATGCAGGTAAGAAATCCAATTTAACCCATCAGTGTTATTCAGGGAGCTACCTCTTCAGACAAGTGGAGGAACAAAATTTTGTGCTACTAAAATGCAAGTATTGTTACAATGAAAGTTGTCGGGGAAATAAGATTGAAAGTATGGTGAAAATGATTCTTTCTTAAAGATTCTTGTCTTATAATCATTTTTATCTGAAGTAGTTGATGTTTATTCGTGCATCCCTCGGATAACTTCAATGAGACGATCACGTTTCCAGCTTGCAGTTATTTACTATTGCATTGTTATTCCATCAATCAGAATAACACTCCTATTTATTGTTAATATATGTAGGGCAAGAAATTCAAGGACAAAGCCCAAAGCCACAGGGATTCCAATGGGGGAAGTGTTCCTGACAGTGATCTTATTTTTAGTGACAGTGATGGTGGTCAGGGGGGGAAATCTGACCAGTTTCCCATATCATGGCTCAAGCGGCCTAGTGATGGGGCCGGTGATGGGTTTGTCACCTCCATAAGAGGGCTGTTCAATTCCCAGCGTCGCAAGGCCACGGCCTTCGTCTTGAGAACAATGAGAGGTGAGGCGGATAATGAGTTCCACGGTGAGTGGAGCGATAGTGAAGTTGATGCTCCTCCTTTTGCAAGACAACTAACAATAACAAAAGCCAAAAGACTTTTAAGGCGGCACACGAAGAAGTTCCATTCTAGAGGGCAAAAAGGATCAGGTGATTTCATTTCTCATATGAAGTGACATGTTTTGTACACAGAACCTGTTACACTTTTCATCATCTTTCACCATTCTTTATATTTTTACAAATAGTAAAATTTCAATTGGGTCCCAAATGGATGCAGTGCTATCTAAATTGGCTGCACCCTTCATTGTGTTACTGTCACTGAGCTAGATGAGTCTTTTCCTAACAAGTCACTTGAACAAATGCGTAGATCCGTTCTCAAGCTCTATGGTAGCCTCAGATCTTGCATCCCTTTTCAACCTCTGTGAAGCAGGCCTTCATTGCTGTCACTGTCACTGTGCTAAATGAGTCCCTTCCTACAATATCATAGCCTCAAAACTTGCATTCATTTTGAACCTCCATGAAAGAGGTCTAATCCTGTGGCATCCAGTTGCCTGAAGAGTGCAATGTGTTGTGATTTCTCCATGGAGAAATGATAATTGTGTTTTGTTGCAAGCTATTATATGCATTAGCCAATTTAATATCCCTTGTCCTCCTTTCCAAATTTATTTAGTCATCTGAAAATCTCTGATTCTTGCATTTAACTTTGTTTTTCAGCTTCGACATCACAACAGAAAGAATTACTCCCATTATCTCCAAGGGAAACCACACCATTCCAAAGCGATTCCTCAAGTGATTCGTATGAAGATTTCAATGATTAAAGTGCACCAAAATCACCATCTTTACTTGCATGACTGCAGCACTCTTAACTGATTGAGAGGTCTGTAAAAAGCATACAATCAACTTGAAGATTACAAAGGTGAGATAACCAAATTTATTAACTCCAGCAATGCCCGAAGATGGAGGCAAGATGTTGCTGGGTGTCCTGAATAAAATGCATGAATCGAACTCATGAAAAACTGCGGATAGATCTGCTTGCATGTACAAGCATGGGCAGTGAGAAAGCAAATAGAAATCCGTGTTTGTAGTATGGGTTGTGTTATAATTTGATAGTTTCCCGTATTTGAAGGGGGAGAGATGGAATCCATTTTTATTTTTTAATTTTTTTTGTAAAAGTAACCTACACATTTAGAAAGCAATAAAGCAAATCATTTATTTTCTCTATATGAATTCTTATGTTTATATGTAGCATTTGGGTATGTTAATAATCATGAATGGAGCAGAAAGAAAGGCTGCATCAGCCAATTGGTTCATATTTAATGTTGAAATCAGAAATCTAGAACAAAACTGATTTCACATTCATATTACTTTTTGGACCATGCTCTTTCATTTAGACCTGTAAGTTCATATGACAGTGACCTAAAACATTTGTTTATGAATTCAAGAATGTGAGTGAGGAAGCATGAATCAGTTGTGTTTTGATTCCCATCAAGCCTGGTTTAGGTGATGGGTTGCTTTTGGGCACTGTTGGGCTGGGATGCTCCCTCATGTTTCCACAAAATGTAAATGTTAACTGCCCTTCCTTTAATGTGATCTAACTTTCTTTTTCCAGTAGTCTTTCTCTTTCTCTCTTCAAAACACAGTTTTCATTTCTTTTCTTGAAACGTGCAATCATTTTTCTTAGATATATAGTGTTTGGTGACACGTTTTGGTTGATTCTATTTTTGCAAGAATCAAACATAATATAATTTTTAGTTATAAACAATGAAAAAGAGGCTTTCAGAAATAAAAATGATATATGTTTAAGTGCTGCTTGAGTGTTTCAGTTTTGATGTCATTCTTCATGCCCACATGTGAGTGAATCAGTGAAGAAGCGTGAATCAATTGTGTTTCGATTCCATCAAGCCTGGTTTAGGTGATGGGTTGCTTTTAGGCATAGTGGCATGTATGTTTTCTCTTGTTTCCACATGTTTTCTCATGTTTCCACAAAAAAGTAAATGATAAGTGCTCTTCCTTTGATGTGATTTAACTGTTCGTTTTCAGTAGTTCTTTCTCTTTCTACTATAGTTTTTACTTCTTGAAACATGCAATTCACTTTTCTTAAGGTAGTGTGTGGTAACACGTGTTGGTTGATTCTGTTTTTGTAAGAATCAAAACAGAATACAATTTTTAATATAAACAATGAAAAAGAGGTTTTCATAAATAAAAAAAAATGTATGTTCCTTCATGAATCTAATTTCAAAAGCAACTTTATGTGAAAATCGGTTTTTTAGCTTCATTGGATGTTCCATTGATTTTTTTGGCAACTTTTGTTGTAATTTTAGTGGCCTGCTTTTGATGAATGAAGAAAACATCGCCGGAAATATGGATTTCAGAGCCTGGCGTTTTTTTTTTCTGCTGGAATGTTTGTGGTAGAAGAAGGTAAAACAGGTGCTAAAAAACACACCATAAGTTAGACATCAAGGAATCCAAATTTGAGACACTTATGTCTCAAGACAAAGGAGAAGTAATATGTTTTATGTTTCCAAATAGTTTGGTTGATGGATATCTTTCACTTATCCTAAAGTATTAGTTGTGTCCATTTCATATGCTTGTCATACATCCACATGTTCTACTTCTCTAATATTTTATAAAGCCTCACTTTTGACATGGCAGTATTATATGCATTTCTATATTTATAATTTATTCACTATGCTGCTCTTGCTGTTCTTGCTCCTAATATATAATTCATGACAAAAAGTTCAGAAAGGATTTTGAGTTTCTTTGGCCAGCTCTGTCAATGGTGACATGGGCATTCACTCTAACCATGCATGTTCAATATTATTTTAACTCAACCCGTTTGGTGACTGAATGGATCAAGTCAATTTTATTCCTGAACAATCAATTTTATTGCATGGATAAGAAGGTGGATAATAGAAGAATACATTAAATCTTAAAAAAACATTTACCCCCCGTATGGCATGAAGAATTAGGCCAGAATAAGGAAGAATACAGGAGAATAGTAAAAAAAAGTTGTTTGTTTTGACAGAATAAACCCCGATAATTATGTCTGGATAAGTTAGGATAAGGCCTGATAACTATTCTAAGGAAATGTTGGAATTGCTTATCAGACCTTATCTATGCAAATGGATAAAAATACCCTTCTCTGTCATTTTAAAAAATTTATCTCACTTAACAGTCTCACAAAGATTTCAAAAATTGTCACATCTATCAAATCAATCATATATTTCTCACACTATTCCCAGGGGTATAGTTGTCATTTAAAAAGTTATAAATTCTTATTCATCCCTTATCAACCATTTATCATCACTTTATCCAAGATTAACCAAACAACAAAAAAAGCATTTTTACGTTTTCCAATGAGAATAACAAAAAATGCAACCAAACAAAAAATTGCTTATTCAGTCTGAATTGTTATCTATCCTAGTATAGCTATAGGAGCGAATAACTCAATTCACACCCCATAGGGGGGGGTTAAGTTTTTCTATGGCCCTATATAACTATTTTATGTCTGCAAACCAAACAGTGTCAGAGGTAAAACATTACAATAGTGTTCTTGGATATGATGTTTTGGATATGGGCATTGATACACCCAGTCATTTTATGAAGTTCTACTCTAACCAGGAAATATGTGCATTCAGTTCATTAAGTATGCATTTCATTGGATAAATATTCATTAAAGAAAAAATTCAAAGCGTATTGGAACCGTATAAAGTGATTGCATGAGCGATTGATATGTAACATTATTTCTTGAGTTCCTACTTAAGACTTTCAATCAAGATTTTGTGAAAAAATAAAAAGAAAAAAAAAGACCTCTCTCATCTATGGTAGCTCTTTTTTAATTCAAAAAATCCAAAAGACTTCAAAATTCAAAACCTTGGAACAGATTTTTGGATAAAACCTGATTTCCAATATACTAGACTCACATGCACATGATGGACATATATACATATGAAAGAATCAAAAGGAGGCAAATGTTCCATCTTTATCCTCAATAGATTTGGATGATTAGTCAGGTAAGAGTAAGACAATGGCTTAGGAAAAATCCAAAGAGGGGGTATTAAGTATCCCTATACTGGTATCTCCAATTCTGGCCGGCTAGATGATGTCATCATTTCTCTCACTAAAGAAGCAGCTCCTTTTATATTCATGTTGTTGTGTTCTGGTGTGCTAGATTCCTTGACTCCTACATGTACCCATCAAAAGGCATCAAATCTAATAGTTATGACAAACTACATTTTGTATGGTGTTAGCACGTGAAAATCAATTTCTCATTGAGAGATTGATCAAATCCTTCTCAATAGTCACCTACAAGTGACCATATTTTTAAGCATACATGACATTGCACTCTATAAATGGATTTATCTGACATTTTATTTTGAGATTTGAAATTTAAAAGGATCGTACTGTGTCACATGTATGTTATTTTACTTTTCTTTCCATAGAATTATACACAATGAAGCATTTACGTTAGCTTGTCAACGGGTCGGGGTGGACCCGGACTTGACCCGTGGCAAGGCCTGACGGATCCGGGTTCAACCCAGGACCTGGCGGGTCCTGGGAAATGTGGACCCAGACCCGGTCAGTGTCTGAAAATGTGGACGACCATTTTAGTTTTGAGCTTTTTAAACCGATGTTCTGACTTACGGAAAGCCCCTCCTCTGTCATAAAAAAAAAAAAGATGTTCTGGCATTATATTTGAACATATTTTTGTACAATTTAAAACAATAAACACTAACATATAACATTCAAAATAAACAAAAATCTAAACAATATAACAATGAACTAAAATGGAGAGCTAATGATTATTTGTGTAACAAAGTAAACGTTCAAAACAATAGACATTACATATTAATCTAAACAATATTCAAAACAATAAACACTAACATATTAATCTAAACAATGAACATAAATCATACAACAAACCAATTAATTATACAAATTCAAAAGCTAATAAACTAAAAAGGCCTGTCAATGGATGAGTTTGGTTGGTTATGAGTTATGATTTATGAGTTTGGTTATGGACTTATGGATACAAAAATGAGTTAAAACTTATACTTGTAACTTGATAAATAAGAAACAAAATTATGGGTCAATTAATACTAATAGTCTTGTAATATATGAACATATACTAATAAAATAGTCGGGTCTCGGATCTAACAGGTCAGGGCGGGGTGGACACGGATCCGACCCGTTTGTATGTTCGGGTCCACCGGATCGGGTTCAAATCGGATCGGGTATATTACACGTGTCGGGTCTGGACCCGACCCATGATAAGCCTAATTTACGTAGACTCAACCTAACTTTTAACCTATTTTTTTATCTTAAAAGTCATGTTCATTCATTTAGAACTTATATTATATATGACTTCAAAAGTAATAAAAGATGGTAAAACATATTAAAAATGGGGTTGGGTGAAAACATTTCTTGAAATACATACTCTGGTGCATTGCATTAGTTCAAAATCCAAGAATTCAGTGTGTGAAAAGTCCACATATGAAACGTACATAATACGGTGAAAGTGTACTATCCTGTTACTCTACTGTTAACTTGGGGGGGGGGGGGGGGTTCTATTACATTTCATTTAATTATGATTTTTTTCTCTATATATGTTTTAGATTTTAAAAAAAAAACTTTCAAGGGGGTGTGTGCACGGGGGGGGGGGGGGAAAAGATGAACATGCTTCAAACACTTTCATCCATGTTTAGGGTTCGGTCAGGACTGACTTTAGTCAGTTATGTCAGTATCGAACTGCACATAACCCATTAATCGAACATTTGAACTACACAACCCATTAATCAAACTACACAATTAATTGTTGGATATACATTCACTTTATTATTGGATACTAATGATACTTAGAAATATATGTTTTATCCAATAGCTGACTGGATATAATAAAAGAGTAGAATATGTACTCAACAATTGACTGTGTAGTTCAATTCATAGATTGTGTAATTTGATTAATGAGTTGTGCAATTCGATAATGACATGACTGATTGCAATCAAGTTCTGACAGAATCAAGACTCTGACATATTTAACACGGGACATTAAAAGTATAAACATAAATATGATTAGATTTGTTTGATTTGATTTTTCATCCATCTCAATTGAAGCATGGGACATGTTTTAAATGGATGATGAAATTCAATAGACCACATTCATTGCATAATGTAATAAGACAATGTTGCAGTGTACTGTTATGAAGGATTATAATTGACTGATGGCCAACAAAGACATCTACCAAACCTCTCTTAAGATCTGCACCACTGATTTGTTTCTTCACAGTTCACATGTGATTCGTAACACTGTTTATTTATTTATTTATTTTTATGGCGCACCCCACTTGTCAGTTTCAATGGTGTGACATTGTGACCTGCTGTGGATGTGCATATTTTTCTCAACATGGTTTGAATGATTAACAAATTTGACTGGACTATGTTTGTCCTGATTGAATAAACATAACCTCATAAAATAATAAATAAATGTTAAGAACATGCTTTAAATATTTTAATTTTTTTAAAAATAACAAATTTGATCTCATGAGATATATGATTTGATAAAAAATATATGATCACTACATAACGAATTGAATAGATCTATTTTTAACAAATATTAAAAATTAATGAGATAAAAATCTCATGTAATAAGAGATATATATTTTGCTGGATGACTATAGAGATATATAGACTATTCATACAGATTGTGTATAACTTCGCTCTAAAATAGATAGATACAATATGATATAAATATGGTCTCACTGGAATCCTTATAAATTATAATAACATCTACATGTTGAAAAAAAAAAAAACATGTTTTTGACTTTCAAGAGAGTTGGATTTTTCTGTTCAATCTCTGGCCATTAAGTCCACATTACATCCACGAAGTAACCCTCTATTTTCCACACTGCGAAACACCAGTAGAATTATTTTTTTAATTTCATTTAATTTTATTTTATTTTTGGGATAAAACTTCATGGGATTCTACACACTAACACAAGTACACACTTTTTGTTCATTAAAATGAAATTGTGAAGTCAACAGAATTGAAAGTTTTATCAAGACTTCAAAAATAAAAAGCAACCAATTTGATGTGGATGTGCATATTTTTCCCAACATGGTTTGAATGATTAACAAATTTGACTGGACTATGTTTGTCCTGATTGAATAAACATAACCTCATAAAATAATAAATAAATGTTAAGAACATGCTTTAAATATTTTCGATTTTTTTAAAAATACCCTCACAAATTTGATCTCATGAGATATATGATTTGATAAAAAATGCCCCTCCATATGATCACTACATAACGAATTGAATAGATCTATTTTTAACAAATATTAAAAATTAATGAGATAAAAATCTCATGTAATGAGATATATATTTTGCTGGATGACTATAGAGATATATAGACTATTCATACAGATTGTGTATAACTTCGCTCTAAAATAGATAGATACAATATGATATAAATATGGTCTCACTGGAATCCTTATAAATTATAATAACATCTACATGTTGAAAAAAAAAAACATGTTTTTGACTTTCAAGAGAGTTAACGGATAATTTTTCTGTTCAATCTCTGGCCATTAAGTCCACTACATCCACGAAGTAACCCTCTATTTTCCACACTGCGAAACACCAGTAGAATTATTTTTTTAATTTCATTTAATTTTATTTTATTTTTGGGATAAAACTTCATGGGATTCTACGCAAGTACACACTTTTTGTTCATTAAAATGAAATTGTGAAGTCAACAGAATTGAAAGTTTTATCAAGACTTCAAAAATAAAAAGCAACCAAACTCATTTAACCCCTCCAATAAATCTGATATTTCAAGGAGGCCCTTAACATGAAATGAATGATATTTTAATTTCACCTGCTGTCATTAGTTGCAAAAGAATAAAATATTCCTCACCTCATTTTAGCATCACTTTTAAACCTCCGGTGTATCTACATTTATCTAAAAATTTATGACAATGAAAGTATTTTATCTTCACATGAATGCATACATGTATATAAATACTGTTCTTGGGACTATAAGTAGGGTTGGATGTGATGAAGTAATCCATTGCAAAATGAAAAATGTTATAAACAATCATTAATGCAATATCTTTTGTAGCTCCAAAAAAAAAAAAAAAAAAAGTTGAATGAATCTTAAACTAACATAGCTAGTCTAACCGATGTTAGGGATAGACCCAGTACAGCCCCAAATTATGTTTCCCAAAATGTATAATCCATATGATGAAGTATGTATTATAAAATAAAATATATACTCTAATGAACAGGGCCTGAGATTGGATTTTAAAGACCCTAGACGAATTCTTGATATGGGGCCTTAATATATTTACACAAAAACTATTAGTGAATATTACATAATTTAAAAAAAAACTTAAAATAAATTCTCAATTTTTTTGCAACTAATCATGTCCTGATCAATTTTGTGTAAACAACAAACATTTCTTAAATTGCATGATGTTAAAAAGAAAAAATAGAAGAAAGAAAGAAAAATAATACTGATAATACATATCAAATCTTCTTTTTTTAGAACAAAAAACTTGATTCCTACAGGAAAAAAATAAATATATATTAATTAAATATAAAGGGAAATTAAAATAGTACCGAAGGCCAAAACAAAAAAATGCAAATGAAATAAATTAAAAATAATACAAAGAAAAAAATTGGTTTCATAAAATAAAAAATTTTGGCTCCTAGAACAAAGTACACATTCTAATTAATTATATTATTTTATTTATATAAAAGAAAAATCAAAACAGAAAAAAAGGGGGAAAAACTTTTTAAATGGGAGACATAAATATCAAATAATATGATAGCATTTATTTTACACGAAAATTAAATAAATAGATAATGAATAAATGAGACTATCATAGCCACAGAGAAACCCAAGAATAAAAAAGAGAGAGAAGAAAATTAAAATCGAGAAGGGTAGATATCAATATTATTATGCAAAACCTTTTGCTTTTTTTTATTTTGGAATAGTTGAGAGAGAGAGAAAGAGATGTAGATATGAAATACTTAAAAAAAGACTATCATAGAAAAATAACCAAAGAGAAACCCTAAAAGTCTAAAAATTATATAGAAAAATAACATTGGATGGATGGAATTATATTTGGATTAGATTACTTACATTTTTTTTCTATTTTGGGCTCTTAAGGTTATAAAAATAATTATATAACACAAATATACATATAAGGGATTTGGGGGCCCTTCCTTGGGTGGGGACTACTTGGCCTACACCGAAGGTCGCGAGGTATATATTTTGTTACAATAATGATTTTTTCCTACTCTATCCCAATAGGGTCAAGTTTGAATTATAAAATTAATTATAACCGCCCCCATTAGAAAGAAATATTTTCCTTTTAACCATTGACCAAAAAATCACAATTTACCATTTCTTGATGGATGGAAAACAAATATCAATTTTATATTTTTATTCAAATTGGAGAAGAGAAAAATATTTTTTTTTGGATGGGTGATCTTTTCGGGATTACTTACGATTTATAATTTTTTTTTTTTTCTGAAAACATTTCGGTATCCAAATTCAATATTTGCAGATTTTTAAATCTTATATGGGAACAATTACACAAAAAAAATAAAAATAATTATATAACACAAGTCAAATATTATTTTTCTCAAACCTAGATATATATATGACCAGACACATATCTGAAACACATATTCTTTAAATGGATTTGGAACATATGGGCGGAAGGGAACTTTGATGATTCCTGGGTGATTTTATTTTTCAAGGGCAAAAATGTCCTAGATCCTGTGACGGAAAAAAAACAGACGGGGGGCTGAAATCTAATTTTTTTTCTTTTCCATTGTTTATGATTGTTTGGGGATGAAAATCTACATGCCGGGATTTTTTTTCCGCCTACACCCAAGGAAACCCTAGGTTTTTTTTTTTTTTGAAATTTGACGGGAAATTTTGCCGTTTTTAGTGATTTTGTTACGAGAATTAATGTATATGAAACCAATTTTTAAAAACCTTGAAGGGTGTTAATTTTTTTTATTGTTTGAAAAAGTCAAACAGAGCAATAGGAGAATGACATTGCTCATCAATGTATTTCTGGGCTATGAGACTGATTTTGTTAATATAGTAAGACAAAATATATGAGATTGATATTAAGGTTGAAAAAATGTCATCCATTTAAATATATCAATTATCCAAAAAAGTTATCTACTAAAATATTTGAATTTGAATATTTTAAGATAAGTATAGATATTAAGTATACAAAGATTTAATATAAGATATAAATGTTAAGTAATTAATCCAGGACTATAAATAAAGACTGAATAACAACCAAGAAAAAGAAAATGAGTGCTGCAAAAAGATACTATATTGATTTGAATATTTTAAGATAAGATATAAATATCAAGTTATATGAAGATTTAGACTAAGATGTAGATGTTAAACATCAAAATCTGGATAGTAAATAAAGACAATGAACCCCTCTAGATAGAGTTTTATAATATATCTAAAGATGTAAAATCATCAAAGACGGTTTTTTTCACATTTTTAATAAATTGTAGGGATTTTTAGCACATTATGTTTTCAGTTACGGTTAACCAACGAAATATTTATAGAATATTCATCATTGGTTAACGAAAATTTAATTTATGAGTTATTTAGATTTACATATGTGTTTTCAGGAGGTTATATGAATTTCAGATAGTTTACAAGAGGTTAGTTGAATTTTTTTCTAAAATAAAATATACACTCAAATACATTAATATAAATTTTTATATACTAGTTTAAGAATAAGATGTCTATGTGAAGCATCAAAACCATGGTAGTAAATAAAGACAATGATGTCCAACCTACGTTCGGCGTGGTGGTTAGGACACCCCCAAATCACATGGGGGATGCATAGTCGAATTTTGCCAGAGGCAGAAGGGGAAAAAAAAAAGGAATCCAGCCCTCTAGGCTGTGTTTATGGGCTATATTCTCAGTCTGAATAGTCCGATCCGGACCTATGTAACAAAAAAAAAAAAAAAAAACAAAGACAATGAGGAACAACATGGTCCTTCAAAAAAAAAAGAAAAAAAAAGTGTTGCAAAATTAAAAATGATATGTTTTTGCTTCAACATGGTCCTTCAAAAAAGAAAAGAAGAAAAAAAAGAGGAAGACACAGGCACAAGATGCACGTGGGCCTCGTATATATACGCAGTCGTTAATTGGTTTGTGACTTCTGGAGGGATAAATTGAATTTGCCCTCTACTGGTCCTTGTGTTTTGCAATATTGGAAGGCTATAACTCGTGTAATTAGTTTTTAATTCCATGTAACTAAAACAGCCCTTTTTATAAGGCAATTCACAAAAATAACATCATTGATGTTAGAATAAAGGAAAAAGAATTCTTGTTATTGTATTAGACGAGTCAAATGCTTTATTTATAGATACATAAAGGAAAACCTAAAATACCAGAAAATGAAACTACAAAAACTAAGAAACTAATAATATCACAATAATGATAATAAAGACATAATATTTTCCTAATAAAGACATAATATTCTCCTAATTATTCTTTAACACCCCCTCCCAAACTCTGAAGGATAGAACCCTTAGAGTTTGCACAAAAATGAGAAGGTGGCGGAGGCTGACGACAATGACGGGCGGCACGACAGGGCACGGCACAACGTGACAGAGGCGCTACACAACGCGGCAAGAGCGGTGGATTGCGATGGGGCTGTGCAAGGCAGCGGCTGGACTACAACGAGGCTGCGTGGGGGCAGCGGCACGAGGGCTGCACGGGGTAGCGGCAGAGACACGGGGGCTGCGCGGAGGCAACGGCACGGGAGCTGCGCGGGGTAGGGTAGATGGCGCGAAGCACTGACGATGGACGAGCAATAACAAGTGTGGCAGATGGCAGTGTCGGGCGCGCAAAAACGAATAGAGTTTGCGTAAAAAACAAACAAAACAATGAATAAAAAAATATGGGTATCAAAAGTCCTCCCCCGCTCCGATTAAGGAGTTCAATCGGAGCGGGGAAGAAGAAGAAAAGGCTTTTGTGGATCTAGGATTTTTAAGGTGACTCTGATACCATGTTAGAATAAAGGAAAAAAGAATTCTTGTTATTGTATTAGAGGAGCCAAAGACTCTATTTATAGATACATAAAGGAAAACCTAAAATACCAGAAAAGGAAACTAGAAAAACTAGGAAACTAATGATAATAAAGACATAATATTCTCCTAATAATTATTCTTTAACAGTTGAAACGAATATTTACAAAAATAGCACTGGTCGGTGAATATTTACAAAAAATAACACTGACACTGTTTTACAAAGGAGACGTTATATATATATGGCGCCTCCTTCGTATTTGTATCCCCCAGGATGAATGACATTTTACACTGGGGCGCTATATATATTGGAGCCTCAGTGTTTTTCAATTTCAAAGGGACGCGCTATATATATGAGCCTCGGGTTTTTCAATTTCAAAGGAATGAGCTATATATATATATATATATATATATATATATATATATACGACCGCGGAGGTGCGGCGGCCGCACCGTCGGCAGCCGTCCGTCGCGGGTCCATCGCATCCAACGGTCGACGTGAATCGCACCCGACCGTCCGATCGATGGACCCGTGATCGACGGCCCGTGGTCGACGCCGACGGTGCGGCCGCCGCACCTAATCGGTGCCATAGGAATCCGATACGTGCGGTGTGCGGTCGGTGCGGTGCGCGATCACGGGCCGTTGATCACGGGTCCATCGCATCACGGTCGGGTGCGATTCACGTCGACCGTTGGATCAATGGACCCGCGATCGGACGGCCCACGTCGTAAACCGCACCGACCGCACACGCACGTAATCACGACTATATATATTATATATATATATATATATATATATATATATATATATATATATAGTCGTATATATACGGGATGGTCGTGCGGTCGTGATTCATCTCGATCACGGGTCCATGCATCGGACGATCGGGTGCGATTCACGTCGACCGTTTCGATGGACCCGCGATCGGACGGCCCGGATCGCGACCGGACGACCGCATATTATTCGGATATATATATATATATATAAAGCCTTCAATGTTAAAATTATACAACATCCATGTATAAATAAAAACTTTTTGTTTTTGCATTAGATAAATCTGCATATGTGCAGGGGCGGATCCAAGACACTTTTTCTGAGTGAGCCGAATTAATCTTTTCATAAATTTTTTTTCTCTCGATAACAATATCAAATTTTTTTTGGTAGTCAAATGATGCACTTGAAATAAAATAAATTAATTAAAGATTAAGTAAAACAATAAAAATTCATTAATACAAAAACTAATAATCAAATACTATATTAAAAAAAAGATACTAAGTAAAGAAATTCATAATCAAAGTTTAGTCGAGAGTAATTGAGAGACTTTAAAAAAACTATATAATAAAGCATCTACAAAACATATAATAAATCAAAAGAATTAAAAAATTTACAAATAAAATCAACTTTATTATATACTGCTTCGTGTTTGGTGAAGGGAGTGATTTATTCATTCCATGTGTGCAGGTTTATCTAATGCAAAAACAAAAAGTTCTTATTTATACATGGTTGTTGTGGAATTTAATATTAGAGGCTCCATATATATATGGCGTCTTCATTTAAAATTGAAAAACACTGAATGCTCCGTATATATATGACGCTTCTCTTTAAAATTGAAAAACACTAGAGGTTCCGCGCCTTCAGTGTAAAAATGTCATTCATTATGGGGATACAAATATAAAGGAGGCGCCTCCTTTGTAAAACAGTGTTATTGTTATTTTTTGTAAATATTCACCGACCAGTGCTATTTTTATAAATATTTGTTTCGATAATGTTATTTTTGTTAATTGCTCATTTTATAACTAGTACAATAATGAAATGAAATCATTCCTTTTTACCTAATAATAAAAATAAAAATGATATGTCCTGTCTTAGTTATTTGTAATCCTCATCGTTAATATATATTTATTCATTAAAATATATATTATTATAAAAATAATATTATTTATTAAAAAATAAAAAATTATTTTAAAACCCTATAATAATATAATATATAATAACAAAAGTGTATATATCACTTGAGACTGTTTTGAAACGGGTCTATAAACTGGCTGTACTCAGCCAAAATATATATGTACTGTGGGTCACAAAAGAGTGTGTCAGAGCCTTTACAAATTCTTCGATCCTTGTAAAAAAAAATTTTTTGGTCAGGACATGTATTGGAAACTGGAAATACAAAGCAACACGTAAATCTCGCGATAAAATGGCTGTCCTTTTTAAGAAATGCCACGTTGTCACTCCACACATTAAACACTTTAAATAGCCTCCCCTGCTGTCATCCCTTCCTCGAAAAGAGCACAACAGAGAGAGAGAGAGAGAGAGAGAGAGAGAGAGAGAGACTGTCATGGCTGCTGTTTACAGGACTCTGATATTGGGAAACCATTCTCTCTCTCCCTCTCCAGTTCTCCCCCAACTTAGCAGCAGCCACAGGAGGCATCAGGTTTGAATTCTAGTTCTACCCATTGAAACCTCCATTTCAATATCTGGGTATTGTTTGTTTTTTTGGTTTCTGAGGTTGTAATCACAAAAAGATCCCACCTTTATTGGTTTTGGATATTGGGTTTCAATTGATTTGGCATTGGTTTTTTTTTTTTTTTTTCAGTTTTGTGTGAGAGCTAGTAATGGTTCAGAGGATGGTTTGATGAGGACAAAGAAGAGTGGTTTCAATGTTGATTTTTCTGGGGAGAAGCCATCCACACCTCTCCTTGACACAATCAACTACCCAGTTCATATGAAGAACCTCTCTACAAGGGTAACCTCACTAATCTTTTATTGTGTTTTTTTGAGAGGGAGATCATATATTTTCTTGTCAGATTTTGATGTTCATTGATAAAAATGGTCTTTTATCCTTTTTTTGTAGGATCTTGAACAGTTGGCAGATGAGTTGAGATCAGATATAGTGCACACAGTGTCAAAAACGGGTGGGCATTTGAGTGCCAGTTTAGGAGTGGTGGAGCTGGCTGTGGCTCTGCATTATGTCTTCAACACCCCTGAAGACAAGGTCATTTGGGATGTTGGGCATCAGGTAATAATTGATTCAGAAGACCATAAGAATTAGCAAATTGATTCAGAAGACCAGAAGAATTAGCAAATTGTTTTATTTAGTTGTTTATGTTGAAAATTTCAACAATTTATTGTTTTTTCTTTCTTTCGTAATTTAAAAGGCCAACATATAAGTTTTTGCATGCATTTCTCATACTAATGACCAGAACAATTTAATTATCTCAATAATTTTATCAAACTTACCACGAGTCATGACGAATGTGTGATTTGTGACTATGATAAGAGTAGATAAAGAAAAACCAACCATTATACGGATATATATATATATATATTTCCGTTAATATGCGGTCGTGCGGTCGCGATCGCGGGCCGTCCGATCGCGGGTCCATCGCATCCAACGGTCGACGTGATTCGCACCCGACCGTCCGATGCGATGGACCCGTGATCGACGGCCCATGATCGCGACCGCACCGACTGCATGACTGTATAATATCACGAGTCATATAGATTTCTATTTATGTTGAAAGTTTGAACAATTTATGATTGAGTTAATGCTAAGGAATTGCTTGTACTTCATCTTATTCAATATTATAGGCATACCCACATAAGATTTTGACTGGGAGGAGGTCAAGAATGCACACCATCAGGCAGACATCGGGTCTCGCTGGATTTCCCAAAAGGGATGAGAGCATTTATGATGCTTTTGGTGCGGGGCATAGCTCAACAAGCATCTCTGCTGGTCTTGGTAAGCCTTTATTGTTTTTAAATCCATATTTATGTATTTTTTTATTTCATTATCTTTGAAAGTCTTTCATTGTTGTTGATGGCATGCAAGTCACTTTTATCATCTTAAATATCGATTCTCCAAAGTTTTTTTACTCAATAATTTTAAAAATTTGGACAGGGATGGCCGTCGCAAGAGATCTACTAGGGAAGAATAATCATGTTATATCAGTAATTGGAGATGGGGCCATCACCGCAGGACAGGCTTACGAGGCCATGAACAATTCCGGTTATTTGGATTCCAACCTCATCGTCGTGTTGAACGACAATGGGCAAGTCTCCTTGCCAACTGCGACGCTTGATGGCCCCGCAAATCCTGTTGGAGCAATGAGTAGGGCCCTCACTAGGCTCCAAGCCAGCACCAAGTTTCGAAGGCTCCGAGAAGTTGCAAAGGTCAAATTCTCTCAATTTTTTAACAACAACCCCCCCCCCCCCAATTTTAAAGTTCTATGTTACATGAGTTGATGCTAATTCTAGTGATATCAATTATTAGGAAAACAAAGATCAACAACAACATTAAATTCGTGGAGCTTGAAAAACTTAGTTCATGTTGAACCTAAGTTCACACCAATGATATCACATCATAAAATATTAGGAGAAGATTAATCAATATGTTGCCCTCTATCTTTCATGAAAGGAAAATCGTTAGGGAACTAATAGACTTAATTTTGACAAAAAAAACATGTTTGTATGGATAAATTGTAATAGTAATGTAATAATTAAGTCATGATAAGATATTAAAGTTTTATGTTAAGTTGATGCTAATTCTAGTGGTATTAATTAACAAGAAAACAAAGATCAACAACAACATGAAATTTATGGAGCTTGAGAAACATAGTTCATCTTGAACCTAAGTTCGCACCAATGATTTCACATCATAAAGTATTAGGAGAAGCCTAATCAATATGTAGCCCTCCATGTTTTGTGAATAAGAAAATTGTTAAAGGAAGTAATAGACTTATTCTTGAAAGGAAAAACAACATGTTTGTATGGATAAATTGTAATAGTAATGTAATAATTAAGTCATGATAAGTTAGACTATACTTGAGTCAGGTGTAGTTTCTTCCTGCTTTTCCATCCAAAATCACAACCATATTTTAATAAGAGAAGCACAAAAAAAGACAATTTTTTTTTTATCCAAATAGAGAAAGGAACAACGACCAAACTGAAAATCATCTAATTCTCCTCTGTCCGAATAAGTAATTCATGAACCAAACCGGGGTGAGGGTCATGGTTTCATGTGGCCTTTTCCATCTTGCGAATTGTGTATTAAATTATTTTATTTTATTTTGTTATCATAGAATATTACGAAGCAGATTGGAGGGCAAACGCACGAGGTTGCAGCTAAGGTGGATGAATATGCAAGGGGGATGATCAGTGCTTCCGGTTCATCTCTGTTTGAGGAACTTGGACTGTACTATATTGGGCCCGTAGATGGTCATAATGTCGAAGATTTGGTCACAATCTTTGAGAAGGTGAAGTCCATGCCTGCGCCAGGACCCGTTTTGATCCATATAGTCACAGAAAAGGGAAAAGGATACCCACCAGCTGAGGCTGCAGACGATAAGATGCATGGTGAGACAAATTTTTGGCGAACTCAGTAACTTGTGCTTGATTCAAACTATACTTTTAAAATTCTCATACGGTTTCCTGTCTTTAGGGGTTGTCAAGTTTGACCCGAAAACCGGGAAGCAAAGCAAGCCCAAGTCACCCACTCTCTCATACACGCAGTACTTCGCTGAATCTCTCATAAAAGAAGCAGAGGCAGATAACAAGATCGTAGCCATCCACGCTGCGATGGGTGGTGGAACTGGCCTCAACTACTTCCAGAAGAGATTCCCCGATCGATGCTTCGATGTGGGGATTGCTGAACAGCACGCTGTGACTTTCGCAGCTGGTTTAGCTGCAGAGGGTCTCAAGCCTTTCTGCGCCATATATTCGTCTTTCCTTCAACGAGGCTATGATCAGGTGACACGTCGAGCATACTATATATAAATTACCCGAATCTTCTATGGAAGTCTGACAACATCTTTGGATTGTTAGGTGGTGCATGATGTGGATCTTCAAAAACTCCCCGTCCGGTTCGCGCTAGATCGAGCTGGCCTGGTTGGGGCTGATGGTCCCACGCATTGTGGAGCATTCGACATCACGTACATGGCATGCTTGCCCAACATGGTTGTGATGGCTCCTTCTGATGAGGCCGAGCTGATGCACATGGTTGCGACTGCAGCTGCTATCGATGACAGGCCTAGCTGCTTCAGGTTCCCAAGGGGTAATGGAATTGGAGCTGCTCTACCTCCTGGATCCAAAGGAACTCCTCTCGAGGTGTGTAAAATTCTCACTATTTTAGGCTGACCGTACCAACACTAATGCACCAGATCTCATTAAAAATCTGAAGTTTAGTGTGCTGAAACCTTTTTGGGCTGGACTTGTACTTCAGTGGTTGACAATAAAATTTGCAACCATGTCATCTTGGGTTCTATGTCCTACCAACCCATAAAAGAAAATTCATGTTATTCATTATGATGTGTAGATATAAAGGAGGATTAATAATATGTATGTATGCGAGCAGATTGGAAAGGGGAGAGTCTTGATGGAAGGCAGCAGAGTCGCAATTCTTGGATTTGGCTCCATTGTTCAGACATGCATAAAAGCCGCTGATTCACTGAAATCACATGGCATTGCTGCCACTGTTGCCGATGCTCGTTTTTGCAAGCCACTCGATACAGAGCTGATCAGAAGACTGGTTAACGAGCATGAGATCCTAATCACGGTGGAGGAGGGTTCGATTGGAGGATTCGGGTCTCATGTGGCGCATTTCCTTGCTTTGAATGGGCTACTAGATGGGAAAATCAAGGTAAGTTGTTATGGAAAATATTGCACTTAGTAATTACTGCAGTCATTTTTTTGCAGACTGAACATGTTTCAAGAAGTACATGCTTTAAGGAAAAGAAAAGTACATATTCAAATGAATACATTTCTACATTTATCCTAAGAGCATCTCCAACCGGGAAAATGCATCCCGGTTGGGCTCCAACCGATTGGCATACATGGCTGGAAAATGCAGATGGGGGGATTAAAGCTGCAAATATGCAGTCCCGACTTGTGAAATGCAGTCGTCTGCAATTCACTGTTCATTTTTAAAAAAACCCCTAAATACCCTCCCTAATGTATACAATCCTTTTTAATTCTATTTGTATCCTTCACCATAAATTCAATTATTAACTATTTGTAAGTTAAGTTTAAATTATTCCTTATTTATTTATAAATATTATATCATTAGAAAGGTCTCGTCAAGACATTCAAAATGAGTCTAATATTGATTAAGTTATTATACATTTATTTTAATTAAATATTTCATATTAGTTAATTTTATTTGTATTACTTGACATTATAGTAAATCATGCAATTAAAAATTTAAAAAATTTATAATTTAAAATAATTTACATAACATTTTTCATACATTAAATAAATGCACACTGAAATTGAGATACATTAAGCTTGAATTGATACATCAAACTTAAAATAAAAATATTATATCGGTTTATTATCACGTCTTTTCCACAAATGTTCAATGAATACATTTTGAAGTGTAAAATGAGCATCTTTATCTTTGATCCTTTTATGTTGAGAAAGAAATTGTCGGAATCGTTCAACTTCATTTCTTGTTGTTGTTTTTTTTGGGGTGGGTTAAATAGAATTTCAATTTAGTTTGATTTTTTTGCTAAATTTAATAATATTATATTATAATTATTAGTTTTATATATTAAAATTTAAAAAATAAATAAATAATATTAATTTAATTAAAATTATATTCATTATTACATTATTATCTTATTATTTAAGTTAATATTTTATATAAAAACAAATTGAAGGTAAAAGTGGAGGGGGTGGGTTGGAGTGCCCCCCCTCCATTTCTCTAAAATGAGCCAATCATATGGAGTCATGGTTGGAGATGCTCTAATAGAATATATACTGCGGTAGTAGCGTATAATCACGTTTTGTATATTGCATTAGATGACATGGTATCTGAAGGAATGTTTGAGCGTATCATCCCTTTTTTTACCTTGACTGAAATATCATATTGTAATATGCTGCAGTTGAGGCCGATGGTGCTCCCTGACAGATACATCGATCACGGATCACCTCAAGATCAGATCGAAGAGGCGGGGCTCTCTTCAAGACATATAGCAGCCACAGTGTTGTCTCTTCTGGGTAAGACCAAGGAAGCTCTTCATTTGAAGTGATGGAGTTACAAAGTCACTCAGGATTTCTATACAAGATTTCGAAAATGTAAATCCAAGTTTGTCATCATTTTAGCATTCAAACCTTTTTATATTGCCGTTAGAATAAGAAACAGAACACTCTGTAACTCGGAATGGTGTGTGTTGATAATATGTTGTATTAGACATCTTTATAAATATATATATATATATAGAGAGAGAGAGAGAGAGGTAAAAGGACTAATAGACATCTTTTGATAAACTTTAATTCTGATGGAGATTTTTGTCTCTGAAAGCTGTTGTTCAGAGCTGTGAAAATTATCTGCAGCAATGAAGAATCAAATACAAGTTTGAATGTATATCTTCCAGTGTTTGCTCAATATCCCCAATGATACACTAATGCTCAATATAATTAACAACTCAAATTTGTTACTCTTCATATACCTCACAAATAATAATTCTTTGTTGTGCATGTTTGTTGTTAACTGTTCATACAACTCTTTATATACCTCACCACTAATTAATCTCTACATTGAGTAATTGTTTTATATTGAAGATTAATCCTACAATTATTGTTCATAAATCACATTAGAAGTTAATAACATTATTATAAATTGATATTTGTATTCTAAATCTTCCTTGACTTTATATTAATTTCTAGATCTTGACTTTTTTAGGATGATTTTTTTTAATTCAGAATCAATATTTGAAAAAAGTTTGACAGAGAAAGCTGTTTTTAATTCAAAAAATCGATTTCAACAAAAAAACGTTGTTTTTGAATTTTTAAAACACAGATTTCGAGGAAAAAATTAAAAGGAATCCAGCTTCCGATTCTATAAAAAGCTGACCCGTTTGGCTGCACGATTTTAGCTTTTCAGCTTTTCAAAAAGCTAAAAGCTAAAATCGTGTGCAACCAAATGGGCCCGTAAGGGGTCCGTTTGGTTGCATGATTTGGGGTGATTCCGCTTTTTGAAAAGCTAAAATCTTAAAATCGTGTAGCCAAACGGGGTGGGTTCCGGCGGAATCAAAAGCTGGATTCCTTTTAATTTTTATCTCGAAATCCATGTTTTAAAAAGCTCAAAAACTGCGATTTTTTGTCGGAATCGATTTTTTGAATTGAAAAGCAACTTTCTCTACCAAACATTAAACTCCTTTCAAATATTGATTCATAAATTAAAAAAAGCATAAAAAAAAGTAAGGTCTAAAATCATCTTAAAAAATAGCTTTATTCCAAAAGCTACTTTTCAATCTGTGTTTCCAAACGGAGCCTAAAATCATCTTAAAAAACAGATTTATTCTAAAATCTACTTTTCAATATATGTTTCCAAACGGACCTACAACTTGTCCATAATCATTAATTTCATTATTATGTTTTCTAATCAAATAATTAAAAACACAAACAAATAGAAAATTAATTATTTTATTGATGTAATTATTTATTTTTATAATAGTTATATATATATTAATTTATGTCTATATCCAAACCCAAACGTTACCGGCAACACAATAGATCTAATGATGTGAGACCGTGACCCGATAGACCTGTCAATTTGATGGGCCATTATGGCCCAACCGTGCCGACACGGTCTTAACCCATCTCTCTCGAGAAGTGGGATGGGTCGTCCAATCACTAATCAGGCAATCACGGCACTTATCAAAAAACAATCACGTGATCCTTCCCAGACCAGTGGTCCCTCCCCACTCCCGAATTTCAAACCGTCCGATCCAAATCGAACGCTGCAAACATCTCCTCACCTCAACGGCTACTCGGTCCTCTGTGTCAGAGAAGCGGGTCCCACGAACGCCAAAGCGAGTTCCTCGTGTTCCGGAGGAACACCGAAACGGTCTTGATTTAAAGATCCCACCGAATCATACGGTGCACGCTAGATCATCCATTTTCATCGTCGTTGTCATCATCATCATCATCGTCTCCTCCTATTTTTGGATGGTAAAGATTTTGCACGAATCAAAGGCGAGATCCCTTCCAAAAAAAAAAAAACCCTAATTTTTTTTTTTCATTCCACTTAGGATTTCTCTTCTTCAATTGACGGTCTTTTTGGGTCTCGAATTCGGGGACTGTGAGAAACCCCTTGTGAATTCGAATCTAGGGTTTTTTTTTTCATTTTTTTGGGATTCTTGATCAGAGCCGTTGATCGGGGGCAATGTACGGGGAGGACGAACACATGGGCGAGGCGAGCGGGAAGCACGTCCTAGCGCGAGTCGACGGTGAGGGCGGAGGTGATGTGTTCGAGGACTCCGACGGTGGAGGTGGTGGAGGAGGTGGCGGTGGTGGTGGAGGGGAGAATATGGAGGCGATCGTGGAGGTGCCGTCGTCGGAGGCGGCGGAGAACTTCGTGGACGCGGAAGGGGCGGCGGCGCCGCTGCTGAACACGAACTCGAACCAGCTCACGCTCCTCTATCAGGGAGAGGTGTATGTGTTTGATTCCGTCACCCCGGACAAGGTCCGTCCTTTTTGCCTTCCTTAGCTTTTTTTTTTGGTGAATTCTCGTGGTGGGTATGCTGAAATTTTGTGAAGAAGTTGTGATTTTGTGGAAAGTTTGGATTTCGTGTTTTAATGCATGATCAATCACAATGGTGGTTGAATCAGAGATTGAATTGTCATAATACAGTAGAATTCGATGGAAATGTATAGCCAGATGTTTTTTTGAGATTCTATGTCAATGTAAAGGTTATCTTTTTTGGGTCCCTTTACAGGCATTTATTTTCGTCCTGTTTTGGGCCATTTTATATTGCCTTTTATTAAATAAAAAACATTTGAGTTCACATTATTCGCGATCATTGATTTCGAGGTTATCCACATATAAATCAATCGGTTTAGTTTATATAATTGATAGTGCCCTCAGGAGAGGCTGGGAAATTTTCTATTTTATAGAATGAAGGGTTGTGATATGTGTCTTCTGGATTTGAAATTTGAAATTGTGGATAGTTGCTTCTTCTGTAATATCTTTTACAAATAAATGGGAATTTTTCTAGGTTTGGGCTTGAATAAGTAGCCCCTTGAATCCACAAATGTGAGCCTCTACCAGGGGGAGGTGTATGTGTTTGATTCCGTCACCCCGGACAAGGTCCGTCCTTTTTGCCTTCCTTAGCTCTTTTTTTTTTTGGTGAATTCTTCTGTTGGGTATGCTGAATTTTTGTGAAGAAGTTGTGATTTTGTGGAAAAGTTTGGATTTCGTGTTTGGCTTAATGTTCACATCTTGATTAGAGATATATTCATTATTTGATCAAGATGTATTGCATGAGTCAATCTATAAAGATCAATTTTTGATTGTGGAGTGACTCTTGTGGGATATCGTTTTAATGCATGATCAATGACGATGGTGGTTGAAACGGCTTTCTGTCAAGAGATTGAATTGTCATAATACAATGGAATTCGAAGGAAATGTATAGCCAGATTTTTTTGTGAAATTCTATGTCAATGTCAAGGTTTTCTATTTTTGGGTCCCCTTACGGGCATGTATTTTTGTCCTGTTTTGGGTCACTTATATTACCTTTTATCAAATAAAAAACAGTTGAGTTCACATTATTTGTGATCATTGATTATGTCGAGGCTATCCAGATATAAATCAATCGGTTTAGTTTATCTAATTGATAATGCCCTCAGAAGAGGCTAGAAAAATTTCCATTTTATAGAATGAAGGGTTGTGATATGTCTTTTGGATTTGAAACTTGAAATTGTGGATAGTTGCTTTGTAATATCATTTACAAATAAATGGAAATTTTTCTAGGTTTGGACTTGAATAAGTAGCCCCTTGAATCCACAAATGTGTTGGTGCGCCAAAATATATCCAAATCCAATAGACTGAACATAACCAATGTTCTAAAAATCCCTTCTAGGCCCTGATTAATTCTACACCTAGGCCTAGGCGGGCAAGCCCACAATGCCTAGCCGTTTTTCTGATTAATCCTTAGTGGATTAATAAGCTATTAAGTTATCTTATATATTATATATTAATTAATTAATTTTTTATGCTATTCCTATTATGCTTATATTATTATTTTGTAGTTTAAAATTATTATATATATAATATTATATATATGTATATGCATTATATTTGTTATTCTAAAAAGCGATTGATTAATCCCTTATTAATCTTTGCCTAGCCGATTAATCCTTAGTCCCTTTCAACTATCCAACTAGTGCCTAGTGCTTTTTATAATATTGAACAGGACACAAGCACTGAGTTTTCAGCTCCTTGTCACTTCACATACACACATCATGTTTGTTGTCCTCTCACTTCACAGCCTCCAAATTTTAGGATCATGTCTTTTCTCTTTGAAGAAAGCATAGCTCATTTATATATATTCTAGTATAGTTGTCACCTCAGTACCTCACATATACAAGTATATCATGTCCTTTGATTTTATCCTTGCTTTGATTCTATTCTAGTTGTCAAAAGTGGTGAAAACACTTTCATTTTATGAAGCTGCATACTTACATGTGTGTGTGTGTGGTTTTTTTTTTTTGGTTAAATTCCTGCTCTTATGTCATGTACTCTGTGTTTTCTTTGGTTATTTTGACATTCCATTGATTTTGTTTGTGATTGTTTAATTTTTTATATCAAATATTTGTTCATTATTTGCTCTTGCTGACTAAGATTTGGAGTACACATTGCCATGCCAATTTGTTTCTTTCAACCATAGTTGTCTAGGCGACTAGGCGAACCTAGACGCTGGCCATGCGCCTAACTGCTTAGGTGCACTTAGGCTTGCCTAGGCGGTGCTTAATTATACATGTATTTTTGAAGATTGGATGTGATTTAATTAATGTTAATTCACTAAATATTCATGCATTGTTTTCCTGGACAAGTGAATTTGAAATGAGAATGCTATATTTATAGACGAAAGTACATCGTTAGAATGCAATGTGTGTTGGAGGAAGGTGGACAAACCTATTATTGAGCTACTACTTCTACATGATGTTACTTCCTCTATTTTTTGTGGCTTGTTGGTTAGTAAACTAAGAGAATATCAATACCCTATAGGTCATGACCCATATGGCCATTAAAATCGTTTGATTATTATATTTTAAATGAATATTTTGATTTTCTTTGTCAGGAGTCAATAAATGTTATATGGAAAAAGTTTAGTTTAGCTTTATAAGCAAAGCAATTATATGTTAGTTATCTATTAATGATGTTTTGATTAAATCACAACTCTTGTCTTAATCTCAATCATTCATAAAAGGTAAGCTATGTCCATTAAACATCCACCCCAATCCATTTATTAAGCTTAGGTTGGAAAGGCGATGCTTGGGGGTGTGTAGAGACCTAGTCGCTAACTTAATGTACAGGTTGTTTGAACAGTTGCATAAATTTGTTTGAAATTTTGTCCCAATTATCAACTTAATGTAATATGTGGATATGTTACTAGTGTTACAAAAGTATATGATCTTCTTCAAATCAATAATTTGTTCAATGAAATAATTTTTTTTAGGAAGCATTCATAAATTACATTTAAAACTGCACTGGTACTAAAAAATCTGGGTAAACATTGCATGAATCAATGGCACCAATTTTGGAATAATCGTTTAAAATAATAATTTATCTAAAGACCCATGCATTCTGCAATGAAATAGTTTATATAAAGAGCCATGCATTATGCAAGGAAACGGTTTACCTTTTCCCTACTAAATTCAATTTTGACAAGGATAAGTCATACATTTTGCAATGAAATTTAAATTCCACGAAAGGTTAAACCTTTAAATTTCACAGGGAAAGTCATACATTCTGCAATGAAAGTTAATTTCGTCGAAAAAGGTAAAACTATTTCCTACGAATAAGAGTTGTCTTGGTAAAAGTCACCTTTAGCTACGAAATTCTATTTCTCAAAGAAAAGTTAATAGCGAATACCCCAATTTGTTGTAGTGATGCTTGGTGAAAAAGTAGGGGGGGGGGGGGGGGGGTCACAGCCACAGAAAAAAAAGAAGCAAGTTGGTACCCACCCAATAGTCTGGTCGTTATAATACAGTACCCACATATGTGGTTTTACAGTTTGGGGCTGCATTGGCAGTTGCATATTTACAATCAAATGTCCGCATAATAGGAGGGTGAAGTATTTTTTTATATTGTACTTCACCTTCTTCTTATGAGTATTTTGGTATCATATTTATGTCAAATGTCCTCATTTTTTAGCATCTGTAATGCAGGTACAAGCAGTGTTGTTATTATTAGGAGGGTGTGAAGTACCATCTAGCATGACTGCTTTGGCCATACCCTGTCATCAGGATCCAAGGGTATTTCTTTGATTTTTAAAATTTTTCTTGTGATAATAATAACTATTTCTTTTTATAATCTATAGTATATGTCTTCTGGATTACACTTTTATTTATCAGGGTTTGGATGACATTCTGCGGCGCACAAATATGCCTGCAAAGAGAGTTGCTTCTCTGATTAGGTTCCGTGAAAAACGAAAAGAACGGTGCTTTGACAAGAAAATTCGGTATACTGTACGCAAAGAAGTTGCTCTGAGGTAGATAATTATTGTGAAAATTTATCTGGTCCATGTAATGGATGTCTATTTTACAGTGTGCTGAAGTCAGTTTCAGCTTCTTGTATGGGCACTAAATAAATTTGGCGTCAGTGGTAGTTGTGAAGATGTGGATTTTAGTTTAGCTGTTCTTTCATGTCATATGAAAGAAATTAATAAGTAAATGGGAGGAGATATCAAAAGTTAGAATATATTCTTAGGTGGTCTGTGAGGCATCTAGGAAGCATAGAAATGCATGTGAATTAATTGTTGATTATGTACCGTCAGATGAGAGTTTGGGAGTATGACAATTATTAATTCACTCTTAATGCTAATATGGATGCAGGATTCACTCTTAATGCTATAAATGGAATATTGAGTGGTTATGAACTTCCATCTAAAATAATCTTTAAGTCTGCTTATGTTGAGCTATCAAATTGAATCCTGTTACATAAAAAAACCCCTGAAAGTTTGTTTCAGCTCTCCAATTGAGAATTGGGAAAATAGTGTCTATGGTTCCACTCAATTATAAAATATAGATGACAAGACAGCTTGATCAATAAGAAAATGTGCATACCTTTTTATTTTGAAATTGATAAATGGTATCTTTTATTACAGTATTCAATTTCTTTAGATAGCAGTTTCCTCTATTAGCAAGGATCAAATCTTGAATAGGCTTTGTCCATGCGTATATATTTTATTTGGGGTGTGTTTCGGGAATCAAGAATTGTTTTTTTGGATTGACACTTATCTGGAGAAGCAAATAAATTTACTGGAAAAATGAATAAGATTAGTAATCAAAATATGATAAAGACATGTTGATTCTTCTCAAAACAATAAATAAGTAAAATAGGATAAAGACATTTTGATGAAGTTATTCCTTGTATAGAAAACTAAAAGTGGATTAAAATGAAAGTTTATGTGACTATGATTTACTTGATGTTAACCTTTTTATGGCAACTATTATCATTAGCTACATGATGCTCTGTTGAAGAAGTACGAGTCTTTATGGATTTCTTCTACTTAACTTTGTTGGATCTGTTTGTTGGCGATTATTCGAAAGAATTTTCTGTGGGACCGGGCAAACAGGCGGAGGTAGCTTTCCCAGCTCGATCGTAAAGTCAGCCACGGGGAGTCCCTCGGATATCAAAAAAAAAAAAAAAACTTTGTTGGATCTGTGGTTTGACCTGTTTGTTTATTTGTATATCATTTGTATCTTTACAAATTTCAGGATGCAACGTAGGAAGGGACAGTTTGCAGGGAAGGCAAACCCTGACCAAGGTGCTTTGGCTACTTCAAGTAGTGATCCCAATCAAGGCCCCATCCAAGAAGAACCTGCCAGAGAAATCAAGTTAGTTTCTATTTTTATTTTTATTTTGAACCGAAACGGTTGGCTTATGCCCTTGTGTTACTAAGAGAGAAAAGCTCAATCAGGGAAATACGATGCACCAAAACATAACCCAAAAAATAAAAGAAAGGACAAGATGACACTCCCCAAAGATGAGAAATCTAAACTCAGCGTGTCACCACAAACAAACCACACACGCTACATTAGGACAGATAGCCCCCTGGGGCCAAAGACCCCGCCCCCATGCAATGACGTCCCAATCTGCAACAAAATGAACCACATACTCCCAGATTTCTTCTATTTTAATAGTATGTTGTGCTTTTAACTCCTGCTGAAAATAATATCACTTATGCAATCATGCCAACTTTAATTGATTTTTAAAATTATGTTTTATATATTGCCATTGATTTTGAGATAAATGATTATAATTTCTCTGCAAGAATTGCTATGCCTAATACATCCTTGTAAAACCTGCTTTCCATGATCTTTCTTTTAACAATCGTGTCAGGTGGTTTTATCCGCTGATACCCTGATTTTTCTTTACAAATTTGGCACTGGATTCTTCAATTGAAGAGCATTTCTTTCATGATTGCATGAGTGAGGTTCCATTAGCATATATCTGTTATGATCTTTCATTAAGGTTTACTTTTGTCACTATATACTGAGCAATTTCAGAAAAAAATTAATTCTGCAGGTGTCAAAATTGTGGCATTGGGGAGAAGTCCACACCAGCTATGCGTCGTGGGCCAAATGGTCCGAGATCTTTATGCAATGCATGTGGACTTATGTGGGCCAACAAGGTTTGTTAATTGATTATGACAGTCTGTTATTTGATGAAGAATTTCAATAATTCCTTGTTTCTTTCTTTAAAATATCATATTTGTTGATTATTTATGCTTTCTATTTGTGCATAATGCAGCTCTACGTTTCTGTGTACCTTTTTTAAGTCAGAGAAATATGAAAGTAAATTTAACCCACTCGTTTCATCTGATATCTGAAACTTGAGATTCCTGTTTATGATTTATAACTCCACAAATCAATTTCAATTTCTATTGGAAATTGATTTTAATATAAACATGGATGTGCAATTATGCTAAATAAATAGAATGAAGTAGCACGTGTTATGGAGTCTTGTTAGAGTATTTGTATGTTGCCATAACTACTATTTTGGGGCGCATCTTTGTTCTTTAAGTTATTATTTCTATTATATGAGAAAGATCATCCCAGTTAGAGAGTTGAAGTGGGGTTCGGAAAAGTTAAAAGCATTTGAATAATCTTATTGTTATTTGTTCCCTTTTCTGTCTTCCTGAACGGAAGTTAAGGACCTGGCTTCAGACACACTATAGAGATTGACATGGGAGTTTGAAAAGACTTTCCAAAACCAGATTTTTCTGGGTTCCACACAAGCTCAAGGAGCAGTGTATTATCCACTTGCTTTAAAATGCTGCAGGCATACATCTCTATATATATGTTTGCATTTTTGCTATTTGTTATATATTGTGATTTATTTTTTTAGAACCCAAGCTCAAAAGGAGCAGTGTATTATCCACTTGCTTTAAAATGCTGCAGGCATACATCTCTATATATATGTTTGCATTTTTGCTATTTGTTATATATTGTGATTTATTTTTTAGGTAAGCCCATATTGATTCTTGTTAAGAAGGCGCACACCAGTAGCCCCAATAATTATCATTTTGAATCATTTTGATCATCATCATTGTGTTATTAACTTATAGATACTTCATGTTGAATGTGATAATTGGTTGGATTGTTCTGTTCATCTAGTTTATTTAGCTTTTATTTATTGGCTATCCACAGGGCACTTTAAGAAGTCCTATGAAGGCCTCCAAAATGAGTGTTCTGCCACCTCCCATTCTAAGTGAGCAGGTAAAACCCCCCTTGGAAATAATTACCCCAGAAACATCTCAATCAGATTAGATCTGTATTCCTTTTAAAATTATAGTTGTGTGAATGAATCAATGTGATGGTACTAACAGATTGAAGCCAATGACTCTGACAGCAAGACACTTGTTCTCACTTCAACTGACCATGCCCCTTTGAACAATCATGAATCCATTATTACAGCTGAAATGTGAGTGAAGGTCACTTTTCCATGAAGATAAGGAAATTTAGATGGTTACGAGTGGCGGAGTCATCAGTGTTTGGAGCAGTGTTGGCTGCGATAGAGTAGGACAAGGGGAGGACAGAACATGAAGATAGGAATGTGACTTGGGGGGGAAAACACTGCTCAAGGATCTCGAATGGGCTTTTTCTCCCTCTCCTTTTTCTCTGTTTTTGTGAGAATTGCTTCACCTCACCTTGAGAAGTAGGAAAAAAACTCCATTATCATTCATGCACGACTGCATATCAGACACATCGTCTGCGAGGCAGTGGTGTATGTGAGCCAATCTTGTTGCTTATCAACACCGATTCAAAATGTTTATGCGTGATTTTTTCCGAACTTCAAGCATGCATATATATAACATTAAAACCTTTTGTATTTGAATTTTTGTGTTGGAATAGATGTAATATCTGAGATTTTGGTTTCAGGGACATCTGGTTGATCTATAAAAAATGTGGTTCACCTGAGAGATGTAATATAATTGTATGGTCCGTGTGGTGCATTATTTCTTTCATATATTTCCATTGTTATCTTCAGATGATCTTTTGATGACCATTCCTCTGCCTTCAGTAAGGAATGGGAGAGGAGCCTCTCCATTTGTTTTCTTTGTAGAATATATGTTCTGAGTTACCTGGTGGTGTTTCAGTGCCGAGAATTAAGAGTGGGATCTGCAAAGTTCATGTTTGCTCGTCCTGCAGGCTTCGGTAAAAAATAGCAATTTAAAAAAAAAACCTGGTTTTATTTTTAATTTTATTTTTAACCCTGCCTCAAACTTTGCCCCACTGAGTTTTTTTTTTTTTTTTTATGGATGCATATTATATATAACACGTCTCAGTATAAAAGCAACACTCACTGGGTGGTTTTTTTTTACACTGGAAACGTATTATATATAACACACCTCCAGTAGAAAACAGTTTTTAAGTAGAGATGTGTTATATATAACACGTTTTCAGTAGAAAAACAGTTTTTAAGTTTAGCTGTGATATATAACACGTTTCAGTATTAAATATTTGGATTTTTTTCTTATTTGAGTCCTATTTAATGTTTTTTTTTAGACAAGTGGGGTGGGAACATATTTGGATTTGAACAGAAAACATGCAAATTTTTAATTGAACAATGAACATGTAAGAATTTTTAATATTGGACTAAAAAAATTCTTACAAATAAATAAAATAACAAAGATTAAATAAGACTTAAATAAGAAAAAAAAAGCAAACACTATCATATCAGGTATTGTTTAATACTGGAGGCATGTTATGTATAATACACCTCCACTTAAAAATTGTTTTTCACTGAAAACATATTATATAAAACACACCTTTACTTAAAAAATGGTTTTTCACTAGAAGTGTATTGTATATGACACCCTATAGTATTAATCGGATAAAAAAATCATTTATGTGAGTTTCTTTTTATACTGGAGATGTGTTATATATAACACGCCTACATGAAAAGAAAAAAAAATCCAGTCAGCGCTAACGTGACAGCGTAATCGGGTCTAGATTAAAATCTATAAATAAAAATGAGAGAGGGTTAAAAGTGAAAAAAATATTCAGTTATTTATGAAAATTGCCCTTTAAAAAAAGGTAAAGGCCCCCAAATGGGCTGGTTCTGTTGGGCTTTGGGCCCAGATTTTATGGGCCATGATGGCCCAGTCCTAGATAGTTTCAGCCCACGGGCTGAGTTTCTAGTGGGTTAGTCCCACTGCTTTGGTTGGCCCATGTTGGTCTCTCGATCAGATACTTGTGATTGTAGTGGTATTATTAATATATTATGTTATTAGATTTTATATTATTATTATTATTCATCAAAGCATGACAATCCCCACAAAGGCACAAACCCTCAAGTTCTTATAAACCCTCACCCCAACTCTCCAACCACAACACAGTATGCAATTGCCAACCTCTCACTACGATAGTATAACAGCCTCTCCCTCTCCAGTGGAGAGTCTCCACCCCCTCATCAATCCCTGAATTTCAAGTGCCCTCGGGTGCGTGAACCTCCCCGCCCACCTCGACCCAGCTCATCGCGGCCTCCTTCAGCCCCAATCCGCGCATCGTGCGCTTCGCCTCGATCACCCCCTCCCAACGCCGGGCGAACGCATACGCGTTCGACAACAAAACGCGGCTCGCGCCATCCCCCGCGTCGAGTTCGAAGACCCCATGCGCAGCCCTCCGCGCGCCTTCCGCGTCCCCGTGGACCTTGCACGCGCTCAGGAGTGTCCGCCACAGAACCACGTCACGCTGTTTGGCTTGCGCGATCAGGCTCTCCGCCTCTTCGAGCCTTCCCGCCCGCCCGAGCAGATCGACCATGCACGCGTAGTGGGTCACTGATGGACCGGACTCGGAACTTTCGAGTGTCGTGAAGATTCGTCGCCCTTCTTCAAGCAATCCTGCGTTGCTGCAAGCGGAGAGGGCGCTCGTGAACGTCGCGCCGTTGGGTGTGAAGCCCAGGTTGCGCATCCGGTTGAAGAGTTCGATTGCTTCACGTCCGAATCCGTTGTAGGCGTACCCATTGATCATGGAATTCATTGAAACCAAGTCGGGCGAGGCTAGAGCGTTGAAAGTGAGTCTCGCCATCCCAACGCACCCGCACTTCCCGTACATGTCTACCAATGCAGCTCCTACATATTGATTGGTGTCCAGTCCAGCTTTCGAACAATGCGCGTGGATCTGCCTCCCTTGTCTGGACAATGCGAGCGAAGAGCACGCCCGCAGAACCATAGACAAGGTGAACGCGTTCGGACTCGAATTGCAGCGCAGCATGTCACGGAACAAAGCGAGGGCCGACTCATGCAGACCATTGTCGACGAACCCGGTTATCATCGTAGTCCACATGACGACGTTCGGGCGGACAGTCGTTCTGAAGACTCTGACGGAGTCGTTGATGAGACCGCACTTGGAGTACATGCTGAGCAGGGAATTGCGGGACTCTTTGGCGGAGTCAAGGCCGCGTCTAATGATGGCGCCGTGGATGGCTTTCCCTTGGCTGAAGTGCTTCAGATTTCTACACGCGATTAAGAGGCTTGAAAATGTGACCTCGTTGGGCTCGATGCCGTGACTCGACATCTCTCCAAGAACCTCTAATGCTTTGCTGTCTTGCCCGCTTTGGATGAAACCGACGATGAGGGCGGTCATCAAAACTACGTCTTTCTTGTCAAAGCGACTCACCACGGCGCGCGCATCGTGCAGCCTCCCCAACTTCGCATACATATCGACCAACGCGCTCCCAACGAAGGCATTCTGAACATCCAAACCAAGCATCACCATACGCGCATGAGCCGCCCGACCATCCCGAAGAATACCAAGGTGGGAAAATGCCTTGAAGAGGCTCGAGAATGTGAATTCATCGGCTGCGACACTCTCCATTATCATCCTGCGATAAAGCCTCACAGCCTCTTCGCTCTTCTTTTCACGAACGTAGGCCGAGATCATGGAATTCCAAGTGACAATGTGTCGCCTTGGCATCTCATCAAACATGTCCCGTGCTTCATTGATGCTCCCGCACTTCAGATAGGCATCCACGAGCTTCACACTGAGGGTGAGATGGGGAAAACCTGATTCTTTCATCTGGTGGTGGATAATTCTGACTCCTGTGGTAGATTTTTCGGCCACACATCGTCGGAGGAGAAGAGCGTAGTAATCTGTGGCTTCTTCAACAGCAGACCCATATTGAGTTCTGGTGGTGACAGAGACCTGGAGATGGTTGAGGTGTCTCTTCCGGACAAAACTTCTCATTCTTCAGAGTAAGAAAAAAACTAGGAGGTATCACCTTTTATACATCAGCATATAGAGGGATTTCACTCATTTGGTGTAAAATAAAGATGTGGACATATTTAGCCACAATGAAAACCTGGCCAACTGATTTCATTTAATGATCAAAGTATCACATTGCCTTTACAGCCAAGTAAGAACATAATAATAATAAAAAAAAAGATTCCACAAACAAAGGGGGTATGCACATATCAATTCACATTCCTCTGTCCCATGTTAGTTGAATCTCTCTCTCTGTCTCTTTCTCCCTTCTGTTAAGAAAGCAACGCAACTTACATTTGCATCTAAGGCATCAAAATATTGTCATTCATTGAAGCATCCTGGCTAATGCTCCCGGTGATGTCCGTGTTATATGCATCGCCCTGTGAAGATAATTGGACACATAAGACATTGGAAAACTTGAAAGAATGTAGCATGGCCACCAAGAAACGCTGAATCAAACCTGTCCATCGAGGTTGCCCAGCTTATCCACATTGAGAGAGTTCTGGGCAACAGAACTTGAAGCCCTGGGAAGATCTCTCAAAGTTCCCTGCAAGACAAAATTCACAAGGAAAAACTCAGGACAACACAAGTTTACTGGATCGTCCTGATTTGGATCCAGACAACAGGCAGAATAGGGAAAAAATGCTTTATATATCTTGTGAATCCTGAATCCATATGTTTCACCATTATAGTGGAATTGAGGTAATCATAGCATGTATCGTGTGGGATTCTGGTCGATGTCATGTTCAGTAAAAAAAAAAAAACATTAAAAAAATTAGTATGTCATCCAATCCATGTATATTAGTCTAGAATATAGGGGAAAACCATTTCTTTTGACATTTTGGTTGATGGGACAAAAAACAATTTCTTCACATGCACTATAACAGGATTAACACTTAGCCTATATCAAATTTTAATTTTATTAGTGATTTTTTTTACTAAAATCAAATTGGCAATCCGGACTCACCACCAATCAGGATGGCTAAACCAAATTTTCATATAAGGTTTTAAAATTTTATTATAATCAATTGGAGTGACTGTATGCTGTAGTCAAAATTAAACTAAAGAATTGCCAGGTTAATTTTGCAAAGTAAATGCAGTCATCTGTGTCTAAGGAAAGAAAATGATACTCATGCAAGTCAGGGTAAGCCTAACCCGGTTTTTTAGACCAACAATCCAAAAACACCCGAATTTTTTTACAAGAGTTGGCGGGAGAAGTACATCGAAGGAACACATTGAAGCACATATTTCAAACTATTAATTCCATTATTCATAAGAAAGTTAAAATAAAATTTCAACCACTTCCTCATAGGATGCAATTAATGTGAAAGATTGGACAAGTTGACCAGTTAGAAAGATAAACAAAAGACTATTCCCCTTTTTCTCACCATCATTAACACGGTTCCTTTCATGACTAGGATGATGCCCTCAGCACAAGAGGACAGACGTGAACATGGAAGGAAAGTCAGTTTGCTAAGGAAAATAATATGACAGCTAAAGATATTTTGGAAGGATTTTGTTGGGGCATTAAGAAATAGGTTGCAAACTATTTCAGGAAGAGAAAGACAACTTGATACACATCATGTCTTGAGACAAATAATATGAGAGATCACAAGTTTCTGTCTGGTTTTTTGTGTAGAGAGAAAGTTGATGAGAATTTTTTTTTGTAGTTTTACTTTATTATTTTTTTGGGTTGAAAATTGGTGTCCATCCGACATGGCCCCATATGATTTGAACCCATGACCTCCATTCTGGAGAGCAGGGGTGCTAACAGGCTAATAATAGCTCAGTCCACTCCTCTTCTTTTCATTCTTTTTGTATTTAAATTTTCTCGATTTATAAAATTGGTGAACATCCACCCTTATTTAATCAAAAAAAGGAAAAGAAAAGAAAAGAAAGAAAGATAGAAGAAGAAAAAAACAGCTTAATGAATGATTCCTCAATTGAAGGCTTAGCTATTCTTATCTGCAAGTAAGATGATAATTTAATGCCAAGATAAAAGAGTAGCTTTGGGCTTCACAAAAGCCATATTTTGCAATCTTGTAGTGGTTTTCATTGGATACTCAGAGAGTAAAAATATGCCAACTTTAAGAATCCGTTATTCAATCATCTTCTATGATATCACGTACCTTGTTTGCCCACATCAGTCCACAGGCATTGCATAGAGATCTTGGTCCACCAGGTCCACGACGCATCATTGGGGTAGATTTTTCACTTGCACCACAATGTTGACAGCTGCAAACTTATAAAAAGGACTGGAATGAGAGCTTTATTATTGAACCAAAACAAGCCAAAAGATAAAAAAAAAGAAAAGAAATTCAGCAAAGAAATATGTACCACTTCATTGAAAAGTACGACACTTCAAGGATAAACAATTTATAAGGCATAATGTTCTCTTCAAGTTGATTAATAGCATGCTAAAATGATAGCTTCAAACTTACACTACTTCCTTATGATTATCTTCTTGCTGTGGTGTGTTCCAACTGGATGGAGTTGATTCAGCCTCCTCAGCAGAAGCCTTAGCTGAAGTAAATTGACCTCCTTTACGCTGCATCCTGGACGATTATATATTTTACATATAAATAAAATAATTTAAAGACTAAATCAGTCTTGTACAGACACTACTCACATATTACAGTCTATAAATCTACTGGTTTTAAGTTTCCTCCTATAAGTAATATTTCGTATTATTTGCAGAAATAATTTACCGAGATGCTTCTACACAGATCAGTCATAAATTTCTGGTACCAAGTTCAATATTAAATATCCAATTCATAATGGACGTTGAGCTGCCAAAGCAACCAATCCGACTTACCTGAGAGCAACTTCTTTGCGGACAGCATGACGAATTTTCTTCTCAAAGCATCGCCCTTTTTTCTTCTCCCGAAACCTCATTAAGGAGGCAATTCTCTGTGAACGGTTTAAGCATCGTGGGGAATCACCAATCTTTTTTAAAAAATTGAAAAGTGCATAGAGTCAAAATTAGCAATAACAACAGTTACTCAACATCCTAAGAAATTAGTCTGCGTAGACTACCCTGTGATTGTTATGATATGGTAGAGCCATTCCAGAGACATCAGAAGGTACTTCTTGTCCTCCCAATAACAATAACACTGCTTGCACCTGCAATATAAATATACAATAAAAACTGAGTCTTCCTCCTAACATTAAATAATGCTTTAACTAAGAATAAAACAAATATATATCGTGTTAATTGTAACCCATTTAACATGGACACAAACACAACATCGACCCGGTACATGGTAACATGGGTTCTCCAATAAGTCTGACACACATACAACATAGTATCTCACATAAAGTTTAACATAGTATACCCATTGATCTAATTGGACACAATGAGTTTCAACCATGGTCATCTAACAAAAATGCAGCATTATCAGTTCAAGAATTCAAAATTTGTAGAATTCAAAAGTAAAAATGCAGTAAAAAGAATATCCATCCTAAAAAAAACCAGAATACACATTCCACAAACACAAAACAACAAACCCACAGAATCCAAAAACATAATTGACAATATAAACACTAAACAATACCATCGAAACAAAGTATTTACATATTTCAATGTACCAAATATATTATCCCAACTATGTATCATTTGCGACCGGATAGATAGCTGATACAAAGAGGGTATGTTATGAGTTACATCAGCGCATTGGACCAAGTAAACAACTTCCACTGATCAGCGAGATAATAGTAGTTCCAGTTCTGATTCTTTATACCATTCTTGAACTGTCCTCTAACATACAAATATACAATACATCTCGACAAACTTAACATTTCATCAAACTTTCAGTCAAATTTACCCAAACTAGAATTTTGACAATTGAAAGATTACAGCATTGTATTAGGAACATCCAAACTCTTCCTAAATGGTATCGAAAGCAAAACCGCAAAACAAACAAACGCAGACAGAATTAGCGGGCGTAATATGACTTCCATGCTTAGATGAGAAAAATAACGGCACATTAAAGAAACCTAGAGATCAATGCAATACAAAAAGTTTTCCTTAACAGGAATCTAAATCTAACATGATTTAAGATTCTGCAAAAGAAAAAAAAAGGACCTTTTCGGGAGTGACGGAGTCGAACACGTAGACCTCGCCCTGGAAAGACAGGGTGAGCTGATTCACGGCCTGCCCACGGAGCTGCATCGCCGCGGCACCGGCGGTGGCGGCGGGGCCCGCCTCCACGACGGCTGCACCCCCTTCTGATCCATCCATGCCGTTGACACCGTCCCCGTCATAAACGAGGTGGCCCTGGTCGTCCGACCCGCTCCCGCCACCGCCTTCTCCGGCAGGGGCGGCGTCGATCATGTTGTCCCAGTCATCATGGTGGTTGGAGTTCCCCGCAGACATCCCTTCTTCGGATGAAAATGTAAACCCTAACCCTAATTGAAGAAGAATTAAACAGGCGGACAAAAACGGAGTGGAATTGGAATTGATTGAGGGGAGGGGTTTTATAAGGATCCCTGAATAGGGGTTAATTTACGGGGAGTGCCACTGGGGAATTGGTATTCGAGTTGCAGAGAGAGGAGACGGATGTCGATTCTAAGGTGTTCCAAGGTGCGTGTGGAAGTGGTGATGAACGCAATGACATATTTGCCCCTCCTGGCGTCCTCTCTGACTGTAGCAGGAGGCCCAATTACGAGCCCACAATGTATTTGCAGTTGACCAATGCTACACATTCTTAGTCTGTTTTTACAATAGCTCTCTGTATACTACCGTAACGTGTGGGTCCTATAGTTGTTTTGTATAAATTTCTTTGTTGGAATATTCGAGGTCTAGATGATCCCGATGAAAAGTCAGCTGTTAGGGGAGTGATTATGGCTCAGAGTATTAATTTAGTGTGCTTACAGGAGATTAAGATGGAAGCTTTCTCTTCAATTGATCTTCGCTTGATTGATGGGAACCGTATCGGGACATTCGAAGCAAAGGCCTCTGTGGGGGCCTCAGGTGGCATTGTGCTTGCTTGGAATGAGAAATATTGAAAAAAAAAATTGATCTAAAAGTCCTCAACTTCTCGATCTCAATATTGGAGGACACAAGAACCCATTGGAGATGGATTTGGACAGGGGTATATGGGCCAAATGCGGGTGATCGGCGGGAGGAGCTGTGGCAAGAACTCAGCAGTGTAAAGTCTGAATGGAATCATCCATGGTGCTTAATGGATGACTTCAATGTCACTTGTTTCACTGAAAGATCGGAACAGAGTCGGGGAGATCTCGGGGGCAATGACTTGTTTTTCAGAATGGGTGACAGATGAAGGTTTATCTGATGTCCCTTTGTCGAACCAATGCTACACTTGGAGTAATCTACGTGAGCTTCCCTCCTGTGCGCGGTTGGATCGGGTCTTTTTGGATGTCACCTGGGAGGACCGTTTCCCATCGTGCAATCTCAGAGGCATCCCCCGAACCACATCAGATCACTCTCCACTGGTGTTCGATGGGGGAACTGCCTTATTCTAGTCGCACTATTTCAAATTCAAAAATTGATGGCTACAATGCGAGCACTTCCGCAAGTTAGTCGAGGCCAATTGGGATATCTCTGCCCCGGGCTTACGTGGGGCGCGGAAGGTGGCTTTCAAATTGAAGCGTCTCAAGTTGCTTCTTAAGCACTGGAACGGGGAACAAAGAAGGACTCGAAGACTTCGGAAGGAATGCATCGAGTTGGAAGTAGACTAATTGGACAAACGTGAAGAAGTTGTTGTTCTCTCTGCGGCAGAGAGGGAGCGTTGCATTGCCTTGAAAGGGGAGTAGATGTTGATTCTTCTTATGGAAGAAACTGAATGGAGGTAGCGGTCGCAGGAATTGTGGCTCAAAGAAGAAGACAACAACACCAAGTTTTTTCACAAAGTGGCAAATCAAAGGAAGCGAACAAACCATATTGGCTCGATTAGGGTTGATGGATCGATAGTGGAAGACCTCACCAAATTGAACAGACCTTTGTTGATTTGTTCAGCTGAGCTTTCCGAAACCCTAGTTGGCGGCAACTTACTTGGAGAGACAAGGAGCTTGGCCGTGTTCCTTACCATATGTGGCCTGCTCTGGAAGCTATTTTTTCTTTGGAGGAAGTGAAGTCTGCCATCTTTGGGGCTGAAGCAGATAAGGCCCCAGGGCCAGATGGGTTCAACCTTCGTTTTTTCTAGGAATTTTGGCAGGCTTCCCATGATGACCTCCTGAAAATGTTTACTGACTTCTAATCTGGTGAACAGGGGATTGGAGCTTTAAATGCTACGTTTATTGCTCTAATTCCAAAGAAAGATGGTGCGATGGAGCTTGGAGATTTTAGGCCGATTAGCCTCATCAACAGCTCATACAAGATGATTGCAAAAGTTCTCGCGAACAGACTGAAGCTGGTGATTAGTTCCATGGTGGAAGATAGTCAATCGGCCTTCATCCCCGATAGGCTTCTTCAAGATGACTTCATGGCAGTCCAAGAATTTTTATCGGCAGTTCATAAAGATAAACGGCAGGGCATTCTAATTAAACTGGACTTTGCAAGGGCTTTTGATAATGTTAAGTGGGACTTCCTCCTACATCTCCTCTCCTGTCACGGCTTCAAACCCGCCTTACTGAGACTGATCAAGGAGTGCATCACGACGGCCAAGGATTCCGTTCTTGTGAATGGGAAACCTTGTGGGTTTTTTCATTTGAACAAAGGGCTCAGGCAGGGAGACCCGCTGTCACTGTTATTGTTCACAGTGGTCACTAACGCTCTCAATCGGATGCTATGCATGGTAGAAGAAGCAGGGTGGATAAAGGGTTTGAGCATCTGTCATGAGGGTCTTTCCCTTTCCCATGTCCAGTATGCAGACGATACCGTGATCCTCTGCGCTGCCGAAGAGACATCCGTCCGGAATGTTAAATTTGTTTGTCAATGTTTCGAGCTACTATTTGGTCTGCACATTAACTTCCACAAAAGTGCAATGTTAGGCATTAACTTGAGCAGGGGAGTTCTGTCGGACTTTGCACGAATTATGGGGTGTCTTGTGGACGCTTTTCCGGCATGGCATCTCAGACTCCCTTTACATTTGGGGAAGCTCAAATCGGAGGCTTGAGCTCTATTGGTTCAACGGTTTGAAAGGAGACTTGAAGGGTGGTAGTGTAGAGTCTTGAGCTTCAATGCTTGAATTACTCTTCTTCAGTCGATTCTCTCCAATCTCCCTATATTCTACCTCTCTTTTTAAAATTCCAAAAGGGGTTCTTCAAAGACTAGAAGGCATTCGGCGACGCTTTCTCTGGAACGGGTCGGGAACAGAGAGGCATAAAGTCCACCTTGTCAAGTGGGACTGGATTTGTAGTAGTAGAAGGGATGGGGGGCTGGCATTCTAAACTTAGACAAATGATCTCAATTTTACAAAAAAAAACAAAGAAAATAATTCATTAACTCTACAGAATTTTCAGCATACCAATTTTTTTAGATAGAAAGCTAATTTTGCACAAATAGTGGTCTTTCAAACACCTTGTAGACCTGCTAGCAATATAATTGTGGTACCAGATTTTGCAAACACTAGATCAAAGACGTATCCATCAATTAGTTTGATAAGCTCATCATGTACAATGTTTGAAATAGCATTGACATTCAAATGATTTAAGAAAAAGAATGAATGATACGTTATCTAGCGCTCATCAGGATCATGAAATAGGACGGAGGTTTTCAGTTCTCCTCCTGATGAACGGTCGGCAAGGCATCGGGGATGAAAGCGGCAGTATGAACGGCTGCGATTTGGGCAGATCGGCTGGGGGGGAGGGCAGATGAGGGAGAGGAGAGAAGAGGGGTTGAAGAGGAAGAAGAAGGAACCTGTGATAAATGAGGGGTGGTGGGATTAGATTGTTTAATTGATTGGTTTATATAAGGTGGTGGGATTGGGTATCACAAAATGGATGGCTTGTGGGATCAAAACAACGTGGGGATAGCAAAGTGAATGGTGGGGATAGAGCTGCCCTTTATTTTTTTTGTGAAGATAGTTCTTTCTGGTTGGGACATTATATATATATATATATATATATATATATATATATATGCGGGAAACGATACGGGCCGTATATATATCGGATCGGGGGCGATATATCGACCGTATGGATATATACCCACGATCGAACGATCGACGTCGTTTCCCGCATTCCCGCTGAATCACTCGACTATATATATATATAGTCGAGTGACACTGAATCACGTTCGATCGCGGGTCTATCGCTCCAACGGTCGAGATGAATCGCCCCCGACCGTATGCGATGTGTGTCCCGCACGACCGTGCACTGTGCTCCCTATATATATGTGTGTGTGTGTGTGTGTGGTGCTTTTAGTCCCCGTTTGGATAACGGAATTGTGTTATTTTAGATAGATAACTATGCGAGTATATATAATAAATCTACATGAATTAGAGATTTTCTATTTGGTTGTGTTTTTTATTCTCATTGAAAAACGTAAGAATAAAGATTGAGTTGTTTGGTTGATGAAGAATAAAATATAAATAAAGTGTGAAAAAATTGATTTGACATGTGAGTCATTTGAGGTATAAGAAGTGTTGATAGGTGATTTGATGTGATAATGTGTAAAAAGTTGATTTGACATGTGAGCACATGAGAATAGATAAAGTGAGTATATCTTATCCTAGGGGTTATTTAGAATTGTTATACTCTCTTATACTCGTTTAAACTAGCTTAGTAATACCAAGTTATACTCTGCAAACAAACAGTCATTTTCTCTATCCATTTTTATACCACCCTTATACCATTCTTATCCGGGCTTAACCCATTACCCAAACAGGGCTTAATTAATAAATAGCGTTGACCGGTACAGTGTTAGTTTTTTGTTAATATTCACTATTGGGGTCTAATTTGTTAATATTGGATAATTTTTATAAACAATAATATTTTTTAAGCCCCAAAATATAGGCACCTTCACAAGCCTCATGAGGTGGCATATGTGCATTTGCTTACATACTTTTATGTGGTAAAAGTGACTTTTTGGGTAACTATTCCTTTAAATCGAAAAGGCGGTTACAATTTTTTTTTATGCGGTACATTCACTCCACGTTTTTTTTCCTTTTTTTCCTGCGCCAAATTTATTTCACTTTTTTTTAATTGAATCTTATATGTTCATTTGTTTTTCCACCAATCTAATCGTTTTCATGTTGTGAAAATACGAAAGAGTAAAAATCTTGATCTGTTTGAAGGATTTTTAGCCTCTATTTTCATGTTGTGTTTTTTTTCTGACTTTTTTTTTGTTTGTGCAACAATTTCAAAATGAATGTTATGCAATTAGAATCATTCAATTAGTTATAGATTTTTATCGTATTCAAATTTGAATTAAAAAACACATATAGTTATCATAGAAGCAGTTATATTTTCTATTGGTGGTTACATACAACAATGAAAACATCTTATTTCATGAAAAAAAACAGATTTCTTCTTTAAACACATTTTACATATCTGTTACATTCTGGCATTTGACAACAATTTTTTCAATTTATATAAATGAGATACATCTCACACAGTGTAAATACATTTCCTAAATACTTACATTTCTCATACCTGTTTGTTACATTTACATAAAAACAGTTATATTTATCTAAATGTTTTATATTCCATGAAATGTTTAAACAATTTTAAAACGTATTCTTTCTTCAATAGTCGGTTACATTTTATGGAAAATGTCCAATACCTTTTTCGTTGTGTGTTACATTTAACAAATGTTACATTTAGTTAATGAAAAAATAAATTATGTTACATTCTCCAATCTGAGTTATACAAAAAGCATAAAAACATCAACAACATCTATGCCTTCAGATAATTTATCAAAACATTTAACAAATGTTACACACAGTTCATCAAAATGGAATAGTTATATTCATCAAATTAAGATATTCTAAAAAAAGTAAAAGTTACATGTAATAAATGTTACATATATAAAAAATAAAAGTTATATTTAACAAATGTTACATACAATTCATCAGAAAGTTACGAATTTTAAATTGAATGTTATGCAATTGAAAATATTTAATCGGTCAGGTGTGAAATAAAATACAGTTATAATCATCAAAATGTGGAGGTGGGCAGTGAGATGAATAAAAAATGTGGAGGTGGGCAGTGAGATGAATCTAAGAGTGATGACGCCAGTTGGCGATTGGAGGAGATAAACATGTCGACTGTAATAATTTTTTTAAGTGACGGATGTGTATAAAAGAAATGGTTAAAAATATTTCAAAACAGGTACGATCGGGAGGTGTCAAGTGAATAATAATATTGGATTTTATCATTTTAATTTTTAAAAAGTTCAAACAAATAAAACAATAAAACAATAACACGTGTGGGGCTTGTGATTTTATCATTTAGCAAATTGTCCTGTAAATAACATATCATCTCGCACGTGATAAAGCAGAATGTCCGCACGTGTGTAGAGACGGAGAGATCTAAACCCCGCCACGCCACGCCACCCCCGACGGCCTCTGCTCTCCCTCCTCACGTCGCAGTGGCATCCCCCTGTAAATAACCCAACATGGAACCCTCTCTCAAACCCACCACCAAGCGCCCCTTCAAGCACCTCTCCTCCGCCTCAACCGTCTCCGCCGCAAAAGGCGTCCCCTCCACCTCCGCTCCCTCCATCTCCACCACAGGCGGAGGTGTCTCCAAGCGCCGCCCCAAGCTGCCTCCCGCCCCGATCCACCTCCCGCCCGGCCACGCTTCCTTCCGCCTCCTCTGCCGCTCGTCGTCGGTCGGCGGCGTCATCGGCAAGTCCGGGGCGATTGTCCGGCACCTCCAGCAGGAGACTGGGGCGAGGATCCGGATCGATGAGCCCGCCGCCGGATGCGAGGAGCACGTCGTCCTCGTCGTCGCTCCCAAAAACCCTAGGAAGCGAATCATGGTGTTGGAGGAGGAATTAGAGGTGTCTCCGGCTCAAGAGGCGTTAATTAGGGTTTTCGATAGGGTTTTGGAGGTGGAGGGGGAGGTAGGGGAGGGGGCGAACGGGGGCGTGTGTAACTGTAGGATTCTTGCGGCGATGAGTCAGATTGGGTTAGTGATGGGGAAGGGAGGGAAGGTGATTCAGAGGATTAGGAAGGAGAGCAGGGCGAAAGTTTCGGTTTTACCACCGGAGCAGTCGCCAGATTGGGCTTCTCAGTCTGATCAAGCGATTCAGGTGATTTTTTTTTTCTTTTTTGGTTGTGATTATTTCTTTGTTGGTGTTTGATGTAATGCAATGACATGCAAAATTCTTTGGATCTTCTGTTGTGATATTGTCAAGGAAAATTGTTAGAGTAATTATTGCAGTTTCAACATGTTATTGAAATTTTATGAAGGCATACATTTATATATGAAAGTAAATACCTTTACGAATAATTGAATGCTATACCTTTTTACTTTTTCCAAACCTGGTATATATTAGCCTAACCTAGTGTGTATACTAGATTGGAGAAAGTATATATAGGTTAGGGCTGCATGAATGATTGAGTATATCAACACCCATATTGGCGAACATGAGGATGAGCCTTTCGTTCTTCTGTCATACATTTTGGTACCGAAGATTGGTTTATAAAGCTTAAGGTAAGCATTGTAAAGCTTGTTGTTGGGATTGGAGAGATACTGCCAGTGCCCAAGTGTTATGGGTGTTAAAATGTGATATAAGAGCTGGATTTTAAGTTCAAATGTGGGTTGGGTTTTGGTGGTTTGGTTGCCTTTTGAGTGATTTTTTTAATGGTGGGTAGTCCCCGTGATGGGCTAAGTCAGTTGTTTGTATTTGTGTTATTTCTAAATAAATGGAAACTTTCAAACAGAGTTTTCTTCATGGGATGTGACTTTGATTTCTTATTTGAGTTCCTAGAATGTAGTGAATGGGAGCATCTTTCTTTGGTTTTTCTTAAGGGGATGCATTAAATTCCTTTGCTATTGGAGGCCAGGCATAATGGTCCCTCCTTGTAGAGCTTTCAAAAAAACAACTGTGTATACTGAAGGATCTTGGTATTCTAATCATTTGCCAAATTTTGTGTTGATAATTTGATACATTTGGATCAGAGTGTGGAATTTTTTTTTCTTCTCAGGATCAAGGATGCTAAAATGTGCTTTCCAAAACAGTAAGGCAAAATAGAATTCATGGTGTAATAGGATTTTTACAAGTAAAACCGGTTTAAAATGTTAGGGAACAGGCTTACTGAGATAGAATTGACCTTAACATAGATACGAGCTTATGTGAAGAATATGGGTACTCTGTGGAATCAAGAATTTATATTTGTGATGGTTTAGCAGGGCTTAGTTCCTCTATTGGTGACATGACATATAGTGTGCACGCTCATGTGAACACGGGAGAACCAATGCATCATGCATTTGAGAGAGATGAGGACTATAGACAGGTGTCTGATCCAGTTTATTTTTACATTGGAATATTTAAATTATCTGAAGGAGATGTCTGCCTACAGTTTGAGATATTGAGATAATAAAAGCAAAGCAAATAATATTGACACCCTCATGCTTTGTCTCTATGCACTGAATGTATTAGTTAAATTAAGGTTGAAATGTATCTTTTAGTTTGCATCTTCTCTTCTTCAATATTGTTTGGCGTATTGCCATTTGATGTTTTCCTCTTGTTGTAAATAAGATACATGGTCATATTCTTCTTACTAATATGAGATCATGTTGGCAGATTACAGGAGACGCATTGGCTGTGAAGAAAGCACTTGTTTCTGTTTCTCGCTGCCTTCAGGATAGCCCACCAATTGATAAATCTCAATCTGTACACAGACCAGTGGGTACATTAACTCAAGGGACATTTCCTGCTTCACATGGGAAGTTTCCATTGCATACAAATACACTGCAGCCATCAGTCCCTGTGAGCTCCATAGGTCATGATTCTATGAATCATGCTATGTCTTCAGGTGTCGACAGGATTGCTGCACTAGATCAAAAGAAAATGCAGCAAGAAGTTGTCTTTAAACTTCTCTGCTCTAATGATAAGGTCGGGGGTGTAATTGGCAAGGGTGGAAGCATTGTCAAGGCATTAGAGAATGAGACTGGCGCTTCAATAAATGTTGGTTCCACTGTAGCTGAGTCAGAGGAGCGTGTCATCACAATTTCGGCAATGGAGGTTTGTGTTTCCACCTATATTTGCTATTTTACCCGTGTTGTCAAATTTACGAATAACATATATTTGTTCCTTTGCATTCTATCAATGCCACAGCAGCATGTACCAGTTATCTTCACTTAATGCTTTATCCATTTTCTGAATTTGTTATATATTTTTTTTTTCAGAATCCAGAGTCAAGATATTCACCAGCTCAAAAAGCTGCTGTTCTTGTGTTTGCTAGATCTGTGGAGGCAGGGTCTGAAAGAGGGTCAGGTGCATGCTTGGATAAAGGGGCCTCTCTTTGGGCAAGGCTTCTAATACCATCATACCAAATTGGTTGTTTGATGGGTAAAGGGGGTGCAATAATTGCAGAAATGAGAAAGGTTACTGGTGCAGGCATCCGGATATTAGGAGGTGACCATGTTCCAAAATGTGCTTCCGGAATGGAAGAAGTTGTGCAGGTAAGATGGCACTCCCGTAATACGTGAATTTTAATATATTATACATTATATAACATATAATGCAATTTTATCATTTTGACAGTGAACTTCAACCACACTTGGTATCATTTTTAGGTGGAGATTTGCTGATGTTATAATTGCTTATTTGTGTATTCCATATCGTCATAATATCTTTCAAAAACATATTTCTTCCTGTGTTGGGGATTTTAAAATATTTGGCAAATTATGTTTTGCATTATAATTATTAACTTGTCTCTCATTTAGTGATTGTTTTTATGTCACCATATCTCAGCAAATCCAAAAATTTGTAGTCATCTCTATTAACCTATAATGGTTTTTATTTTTGCAGATATATGGTTTGTTTGCAAATGTCCAAGATGGATTGTTTCATGTTACTGGTAGGCTGCGAGAAAATATTTTTCTTGCAAAACCATTGAATGGTTCTGGTTCAGGATCATACACTCCAACTGTTCCGGCGGTTTCTACATATGGTAGAGTGGAGACTATGCCCTCTGGTCTGTACTCACCTGCCGGCCTTTCAAATCATGTTGATCGAGAAACGAATCTAGCATACAGCATGGATCACTTAGTGCTTTCAGGCAGTCATGATCTTCCGACATCCCCAAATATATGGCCATCTCAGGTAAATATTTGTTTGACTAGTCAACTCATCATTTTAGTTGAATTGAACTACCACAGCCACAGTCTATCTAGATGAATTAACCAAGATCATACATCTGTGAATAGTATCCAAGTAGCAAACCAGACGGCATGGATGCTCCATTTATTGCTTCAATGATTTATTGTTTAGGTTTCAAGGATTGCAAATGACTTGTTGAATCAATTTTTTCTTTCTTTTTATGTGATTCGCTTTTAAAAACTTTCAGCACATAGGTAGATATTTCATTGATTATCATCTAAGACTTGTGCAATAAGTAAACTTGCATGAATTTTCTTTGCATTGTTTGTGTATAGGGTTAACCGCAGACTTCCAATTATTTCAAGGAAATATCATTTGCAAGGGAATGCAGCTTTCATTTGTGTGTGTTTTACTAATTTATTCCAGTGCCAGCAATTTCATTCTGTTATAAATATGCGAGTGATAACATATAGTTGTTTTTGTCCTGGAATCTTTAACAGATGGTCAATAATGGCAACTCAAGGGCCCCTACAGATGTTGGAAGGGGACTGCCAACTCTTAGAGACGGGAAAGAGCTTGGAAGGTGAATACTTACGAAAGTTTTTTTTCCCCATTCTTCATGAAACTCTTGATTAAATGCAATTCTTCAGTAGATTAGATCATTAAAGAAAATTTGTGATGGGAATAATCAGCAGCAGTTGTATTGTGATTGATGAAACATAAAACATCCAGGTTTTATACACAATTCATAATTGACTGATTTTGAACCTCTGGGTGGTTAAAGTATGGATAACAAGTCATGTAAATGGCGCAGTTGAAGCACATCGTCTTCCTATTACAGAAAGAGGGGGATGGTTTTTCTTTTTGGTGTGCCTACTCTTTGAGGAAAAGGATTCTTTAATGCACTTTTACCAAACACCATGAAAATGGGTTGAAAATGTATTTCGCTTCGGTGATACAAGAAGAGAGTCCACGCCTTAGACACAACGTGCTTTAGAATAGAAATTTAAAACTAGCTTCATCAACTGCTTATCATTATATTGAAAATGGAAATTCTTCTTAATGTAGATTTTCAATTGTTTTATTTACTATTATTTTGTTCTTTTTTCCTTCATTATTTTATATACGCACTGATACTGCCTTTCTTCTTGAATTGTATAGCTTCATTCTGTCCATTGTAAGCAACTATTTCTTCTTTTATGACAATTCTTTCAAAGGAATCATCTGTATTAATATATAATACAATATTCACTTGCTTTTTGAACTTTCCTCTGTTTTGGTGGTAATTTATATTTAAACTTCATCATGTCTAGAAAATTCTCACCATCATTTGACCAACATATTGAATGCTCCCATCTTTGTCAGGTGTCCTTTTTTCCTAATGAATTTGTTTTCTTATTTTTCATATGTTGCAGTGGGAGCAAATCTGCTGTTGTGACAAACACCACCATCGAGATTCTAGTTCCTGAACATGGTATGGCTTCAGTTTATGGGGAAAACGGAAATAATCTGAGCCGGATAAGAAAGGTGAGCCACTGACTGCTTCATTGTAGTGTAGAATTTTTTACAAGTCAACAGTTATGTGTTCAAATGCTGATATGCATGCAGTTTTTTGATGGAAAAACTGAATGATTGTTACAACCCTTCCACCGCAAGGCTTATTATATTACTCTTTCTTTTGTAGAAAGTTGGGACCCACAACAAACCCATTTCACCACTGTCCCTAGTGACTAACCTAAATCCAAAGCTTAGGATGAATTCTCTTTCTTGGTGTCTTATTCCCTGGTAAACCCATTATGTGCCATGTCATTAGTCTTCCCAATGACTGCCTTACCTTAAAATAAAAACCTGTAATGAAATCTCTCTGGCTTGGTGTTTTGTTTTCCTAGCAGTCCAACCTCAACTGTTTGTATGAAGTCAAATCCATCCTTCACCTTCCTCTTGTTTGCAATGGCTTTGTTTATGATCGATATAACAAACAGCTAGGATTTTCATTCTCGAGGGCATCATATGCTGCTTATCTGTGTGGACATTTATGTCTCATCTGTTCCTTTAATATTTGAACATTCAAAAAATATACTGTTGTACCTTTTCATGCAAGCACTTATCCTAGCTATTCATGGATAATGACTCTGACCTTATATACAGATCTCCGGTGCAACAGTAATAGTACATGAACCACAACCAGGGGCCAGAGAACGCACAGTTGTTATATCGGGGACACCCGATCAGACTCAGGCAGCTCAAAGCCTTCTCCAAGCTTTTGTTTTAAGTGGACAATCGTGACCGGATTTTCAATCCTGGTTGCTATGATCTGCAAGGGTAAGAAGAACATCTCGCATTGCTCTTTAACTGTTTTTTTTACCCCAAAAGGGAATAACCAAAATATAAATTATTAGATGGCTATTTAACCTCAAAAGATTTGTGCATATCTTGGAAGTCATCAGAAGTGTGCTGATTGACTCCAGATAAATTATCAATGTATATACGTTTTCTTTTTGACATTTCTAACTTATGCTTGATTGTTGGGTTAGTGCCCACTAGTTCATTATCATTAGAAGAACTGTAGTTTGTGAAATACGATTTTTCATCCTGCGTAGTGTCCACTTGATCAGGCCATGAAAAATGGCTATGTATACATCTGTAAATCACTTACCCCCCGTTTGGGGTGAAACATAAGCATAGAATAGAAAAGAATACAAGAGAATAACAAAAAAAAGTTGTTTGTTTTGCTAGAATAAACCTTGATAGCTATATCTAGATAAGCTAGGATAAAACATGATAACTATTCTCAGAAAAGGTTAGAACTGCTTATCAAGGCTTATCTATACCAATGGATAAAAATACTATTCTCTTTTATTTTAAAAAATTTATCTAACCTAACACTCTCTGCACACATTCTGAAAACCGTCACATCTATCATATCACACACACATTCTCATACTCATTTTCAAACACAGATAATTTATGTAGGAGTATTCAAAGTGAACCAAACAACAAAAAAATCAATTTTACGTTTTCAATGAGAATAACAGAAAAGACAATCAAACAAAAATTTAACTATTCAACATGGATTGTTATCTATCTCAATATAGATCAAAGACGAATAATCCTATGTCACATCTTAGGGTTATTGTATTTGGCCCACTCATGTCTTGTCACCGATTTGAAACCATGGACAAGGTGCAGTTTTAAAGTCTTGCTTAATTGACTTGCTAACCTGACTTGGTCTCCCCCTCCTCAACCTGCTCTTTATTTTATTATAAATTAAACATATAATGATAAAGAATTTGGAAATCAATGAAGTTTATCTTTTTCAGAAATTCTGGTCATGCGGATGCAATGTTTCACACCGGTGGTTTATAGCACTGGATTAAAATTTAATTAATTTTGATAATTAAAGACAATTATTTCTAGATGGACTAAGAAACTACATAAATCAATATTAAAGATAATTAATTAATTAAGGAAAATGTAGACTGGATCTTATTTCTGGTCTTAAAAATAACTCACACTTTCTCATTTGTTTAATTAATGAGATATTTATTTTAATAAAAACGAAATATATACTTTGATGAATCGGAGGAACTCATTTATAAAGTATGTATTTCTAACCGCGTATATGAACCTCGCTTATTAATTAATACTTGTACATTTAAATCTGATCCATAGATTTAATTTAAGGCCCGAAAATCTAATTATTAAATTAAACTTATTAAACTACACGACAAAATCCAGAAATAAAAAAAGTATCTAATAAAAAATGCATAAAAAATATATTAAAAGACAATGGGAAAAAAAACCAAAAAAAGACAAATTCTCATACGAAACAACTCCCAACCAATTACCCTAAAATTTCAATTGTATATGTATTTTTTTAGTGTACAAAAAAAGATAAACCCAAAATTTTCATTCAATTTACTATGTGCGCCACTATCTCCACAATTCCCTGACCAATGTTATGAATCCAACCCACTTAAAAAATAAAACGTAGCATTCTTAACGTAATGTTTCACACCGGAAGAACAATATCCAAATAATTATTTTCAATTTCGAACAAAACAAATTTTGACACACACATTGCAGCCCTCGGTATTCCCCTAACGATTACCTTGCCGCGCTATGCAACAACGCCGCAGAATTTGAATCCGTAGTACCAGTCCCAGATGTTGATGACGACGACGCATACGTGATCCCACTCCGATCAACCAGAGGCGGCGCCGCAAACGGCACGGGCATCTTACAAGGAAGCTCCGGAAGCTCCGCATCCGAAGAAAGCGCGCCAATCGCCTGCCTCATCGAAGGCCTTAACGCGTGATTGGGGTGCGCGCACCACAACCCGACCACCATCAACCGCTCCATATCCCCCTCATCGAAATCCCCACCCAACCTCTCGTCCACTGCCTCGCTCAACCTCCCCAATCCATATAGCTCCCACACCCACTTCACCAGTTCCAACCTTTCCTCTCCGAACGTGAAATCAATGACTTTCCGACCGCACGCGATCTCCAACGCGACAACTCCAAAGCTATACACATCGGACTCCCTGCTCGCCTTCCCCGTGTAAAAACACTCGGGCGCGAGGTACCCCCTCGTCCCCGCCAATTCCGTTGTCTGCAGATTCTGATCGTGGTCCACCAGCCTCGCCAGCCCGAAGTCCCCGAGCTTGGCCTCGAAATTCTCATCCAACATGACGTTGCTCGCCTTCACGTCGCGGTGCAGGACGCACCGCGTCCACTCCTCGTGGAGGTACAGGAGCGCGGACGCCAGACCCAGCGCGATCTTGTGCCGCACCGCCCACGCGAGGCCGCACCCCTTCGAGCCGAAGAGGTGCGAGTCGAGGCTCCCGTTGGGGACCAGCTCGTACACGAGCAAGAACCGGGTGTTGCTGTGGCAGTAGCCGATGAGCTGCACCAGGTGCCGGTGCCTCAGTTGGCTTATGATCTTCACCTCCGATAGGTACTCTTTCTTCCCCTGTTTTGATGTGTCGGAGACTTTTTTGATGGCGACTTCGAGACCCATGTCTTTCAAGAAACCTCTGTAGACTCCGCCGAAGCCCCCCGCCCCGAGCTTCCGGTCCTCGTTGAAGTCGTCCGTCGCGGCGGCTAGTTTGCTGTATTGGAACCTTTGCGGCCCCTCCCCGACTCGAGCGCGTCGTCCTCCCCCAAATCCATATCATCGTCGTCATCGCTTCTCCGTTTCGACTTCCTTTTCCGCACCAACCACAACACCACCACCACCGCACCTAAAACCCCGATCGCCACAACCACGCCGGCGATCACGCCGGCGTTACTCTTGTGGGTTTTGGTCGTTGGATTCGTGGAATTGAAGGACGGCGTCGTCTGATCGACGGTCGGTGGTGGAGGCGGTGGCGCCGGATTGAAGTCGGTGGAATTGAACGTCCATGATAAGAGCCTGTGGAACTCGAAATACTGGCCGGTGGTCGCCGAGAAGCCGATGTCGACCCAGGGACTCTCAAAGACCTCCCTCAAATCGACGTCGTGAGAGACAGTGAGCGAAACAGAAACATTGGCGAAGGTCATGTTGACGCTCAACCTTCTCATCGTCCCGTCGTAGACGACCCAAGCTTCCCCGACCTCCCCTCGATTGAACATGTATTTCGTCGCATTCACGGTCACCGAATTCACCGAATCAACGTCGACGCCGATGTGGTTGTCAAGTGGGTCCCCCTTGTTGCGGAAGGTGTCGAATTCAACGCCGACGAAGGGAATGGACGACTTATCGGCCGGCTGATTGTCGGTGTTATTGAGGCCGACCATGCCGAGGCAGCCGCCGCAGGTGTCGTTGGGGATGGCGGAGCCGTTCGGGGAGAGGAAGAAGACGAACCCGTCGGCGCTTATGTTGGTCTGAGGCGCGTTGGGGTTATTGATCATGAAAGTGAAGTAGGTGGTGAAGTTGAAGAGGTCTCGCGTGTTGGGGTTCCATAAGGGGACAGATTGGTCGAAGATGGCACGGCCGGTGCTGTAGGCGAGGGAGGAGTTGTATTTGTTCCTGGTGAGATCGATGTAGCCGTTGGAGGGGTTGGCGTCGCCGGAGTAGTTGATGCCTTGGGTGTTGGGATTGAAGGAGGGGAAGTTGAAGTGGGTGGAGTCGGCGGAGATGAAGAGGTGGTGGAGGAGGAGGAGGAGGAGGAGGAGGACTATGGGGGAGGCCATAAATGGATTGATTATGTCAAGAAAAATGTGTGTGAGAGGAGATGAATGTGGGTTGTTCTTGGCTTATTATTTTCATTCTTCTCAGTGTTCTGGATCTGAGATTTTCGTTTTTCTTCGTTGGATCAAGTCTTCTTCAAAGAAATAATTTGGATAAGTTTTTTAAGTTTCTTGGAAGGCTAATTTTATATTTTATTTATTTGTTGTATTAAAAAAAAAAAATCTTCTTAACTTCTTGAAATTTTTGAAATAAGTCCCTCTAAAATCATAAAATCATTCTAGGTGCTCATAAAATATATATGGTTAACGAATTTAATCTTCCAATCAAGAGTATATTGAAATAGGTCCTTAGAAACTTACTAAAATTATATTCGGCCCTAAAAATTTTATAAAATCAGATTTAGTTCTTTTGTAAGACAAAAAATACCCCGTCATTTTTCAATATCCCCATGCCCTGAAATGTCATCTTCATCTATAAAAAAAATATCCGTCGAATCTCAATTGATATACAAAATTGAGTAATTTTTCAATATTTTTCCCTCAATCTCATTACAGAGACTGAAGAAACAAAAATTACAGCTTCATTAACTTAATTACAAAATTAGTAGAGAAAACAATTCAAAAATCAAATCAAAATTCTATAATACATTCTTAACTAAATATTACTAGAAAAAAAAAAAGCATGACACCTTGACTATAAAAACCATATTTTGTTTAATAAAATTTAAATAAATAAGTATATATGTTTAGATAATCACATGGATTTCTTATGATTTTTAGAACATTATAGGGAGTTAAGACGATTCTTAAATTTCACATGGATTTTTTTCGATTTTCATAAGTTTTCAGAGAGTTATATCGATTTTTTTTAACAAAGAAAATAAATTTAAAAGGGTATAACCGTAATTTACCATGCATGGTTATGGTTAACCATACATCTGGTTAGTTATATGGATTAAAATAAATATTTTATAATAGATAGAGACTTGAGGGATTTACCAATTTTACAAGGACTTTTTCTGATTTTCATAAATTTTCAGAGAACTGGATCGATTTTTCGCTAAAAAAGATGGGTTTTTTTATTTTTAAGTCCCCATAAACCATATGATTTAGTGATCGATCCCTTATTTCTTTATATTTTGGTTTAGTCCCCAGTAGGTCTGTCAACGGGTCGGGTCCGGGTCGGGTCGGGGTGGACCCGGACCCGACCCGTGACAGGACCCGGCGGGTCCGGGTCCAACCCAGGACTGCGGATCCTGAATATGTGGACCCAGACCCAGACCCGAGGAAAAATAAAAACAAAAAAAATTTAAACTTATGAATTTGTTTGTCTTATCATTCTATTAGAAAATTTTTGTAATAAAGCATTAATTATTATTGAACTTTCTAAACTGATGTTCTAATAATGTGTTTGAACATATTTTTGTACAATTCAAAAGAAATGAATGAATTACTAAACAATATTCAAAGTAAACATAAGTCTAAATAATATAACAATGAATTAAAATGGAGAGCTCATAGTTATTTGTGTCACAAATTAAACAATAAACACTTATACTTGTAACTTGATAAATAAAAAATAAAATTATGGGTCAACTAATACTAATATTCTTGTAATATATGAGTGCATATTAATAAACCAGTCGGGTCTCGGGTCCAACGGGTCGGGGCGGGGTGGATCCGGATCCGACCTGTTTGTATGTTCGGGTCCAAATCGGGTTGGGTCCGAATCGGATCGGGTATATTACACGTGTAATCGGGTCTGGGTCAGGTCGGGTTCGGGTCTGCACCCGACCCGTTGACAGGCCTAGTCCCCAGTTTCTTTTTAGTCCCTCCCAGGGACTAAAAAAAAAACCAAATAAGTTAGGTATAGGTCCCTTTAGGTCCCTTTTAAGGACTAAAATGGAACATATATTTTAAATCTTGAGACTAAAACTAAAATATGAAGAAGTGAAAGACCGATCACTAAATCCTATGGTTTATGGGGACTTCAAAATAAAAAACCCAAAAATTATTTATAATAAGTCAACCATGGCCGGCTTAGCGGAAGTTTTCATGGGCACATGACTCCCCGGGATCTGTGTGTGTTCCGACCCACTAGGCCACTAGTCTCCCTGCATTCATACGTATCAATTTTTCTATTATTTTGGGAAGGAAATTTGTGTTTCTATATCAAGAAAATGTGTACAGTGAGCGGTTGGGGGTGCAACTTTGATTTGATTATATCTAAATCTGAATGGATCCAAATTGTTTTTTTTTTTTGTTTGGGTCAATATGGTTTGGTTTTAGTATGAATTGAAAAATTAATAAATCGATCTATTTGGTTTGTGTTTGATTTTATTTAAAAAAAATTGAATTAATCGTACGAATTAAATTTTAAACACATGAATATTTATAATCAATATTCATTTATATAATTATTTTTATATTAAAAATTATATAGTTGTTATATTATTAATATTCATAAAAAATTGAATATACTAATTTATGTCATCAATCCTAACATTTTGATATTTATATAAAGTTGTAAATCAACCTCTCAAAAACTGTAATAAACCCAAATTGGTAGAAGAAAAAAAATTGGATATATATATTTATCTTTAATGGTGTAGTTCGATTTAGTTCGGTTTAACTAAACAAAAATCAATTAGCTCAGTTTTGGGTTTTCGATTTGATTTTCGGTTCGGTTTGATTTTTGAGTTACATGTAAATATAATTTGATCTAATTTGGTTTTGTAAAAAATCGAATCAAATTGACCGAATTGCACCTCTGGTGAGCGGCTTTACATCAATGAATGTAGAGTGGTTTTCCCATCAATAAGCTCCTTGATTTTATTGGTATAACTTTGTGGCGCAGCCTGACTCTTGAAGAATGAGGCCAAGACGACGTATCCAGGTAGATAATATTACTATGAATCCATGTTTGGCTTCTTGAGTACACAATTAAAGGTCTGTTTGGGACCACGGCGGTACGAATCAGGGGGTTATAATGCTCATTTGAAAAAGCAAACGCGAACCAAAATGGCCTGTAAGGAGAAGAGTGGCGCCATTGCATAAGTGCCAAAGGCATTTGGATCAAGGATGATGTTTATGCGTCTTTCCCACCATATTTTGTTATTTTGCTTTTCATTTTAACCCAACTTCTCTTGAGACTTGAAGTAATTCAGTATAGAAGGGTCCACCATGAAATGTTGTAGTCGTTGTTTCTTGTTTTATTTTTATTTTTATTTTACGGTAAATAAATTGTATTGCTATAGACAATTTTATTTTTACAAAAAGTGCATTTACAAAATCACTCTCATCAAACGAACGAGAGATTAGTGAGAGGGAAACACAATCCAAGCTTAATTGCATCCCACCACCCTCTTTGAGGGAAGTATGTCCATTTGAAGTGAAAAACAAATCCCAATATTTTCATCTACACCTTTCATATTTCATGCCCACATCATCATTCACTATGGCTTCTTGAAGCTCTGGCCATATCTCTGTTGAACAGAACACCTCTCTCTGCTGTGATCAGGTCTGCGGGTCTATTTGCTTCTCGCCATATATGAGTTGCCTTCCAATCAGCCAAATAACCCTTTCTATAGACCACCGTCCGATGACTCTGCATAGCGTCAACAATCTTCTGTGCACATCATTAAGCTTGGTAAATGAACCTTCTTACTATGAGGAATGATTGTGATCTCTATGTTTTTGTCCAAATCGCTCAATGAAGATGACATTTTGCTTTTTTATTTGTGGTTTGAAGGAATTCACGTGGGGTCTTCGGGGTTATACCTGTTAAGGTACGTGGTTTTTTTCTCTAAAATATGGCGTGTTATGGTTTTCCTAAAAATAAAGAAATAGACAGGAAAAGAGGATATGGATGATTGGGAAATGGGATGGGGTTGTTTGGTTTTATTTATTTATTTCAAGGTTGGTGGTAGAAGAGAATGGTTGTCGGTGGATATCACCTTTATTTTGAATTAATTGATTTAATTTTTAACGACATCAATTTTTTTTAATGATATATATATTATTTCATTTAATAAATATATACTTATTGAATGACTAACGAGATATATAAAATTATATTTGAAGATATAAAAAATATTGTGTAACAACATTTTTTTTATTTGACTGATTTTGGGGGAATGATTTATTTATTTTTGGACGTTTTAGATTTTTTTGTTCTCTTTTTTAATTTTTAAAGAGATAGGAATTCACTTAATTTTAGACCCCATCTATAAGATCTCTTGACTGACTCATCTGGCCATTCAAAGGTGGTGGATTTGACTTTTTAAAGGAACTACTTCTATCGTTGTTGCTGAATTTCATCAAATTATATATTGTATCACAAACTCACAAAGTCATTGTTCCACCAATCGATCGGAATAAGACCAAAACTGTTGAGGAGACTATTAAAAATGATAATTAATATGATATAAAAAAGCTAGCCACCAGTTCAATTAAGCATTGCTTTAACGGGTGTCCAGTTTCTAAAACTTATTTTATTTAAAGTTTTTTTTTCCTCTTAGTTTTCTCTCTTTTATCTTAATTAATATATTTAAAAACCAATATCCTCCATTTCTTCTAATACATATTTATATTTACATAACAAAATACAAACCTTATTTTAACGTGAATTGTAACACTTGTATTGCCTTTCTTAAAGGAGCTGATGAAGGTAAAGACCGATGTCTACGAAGGTTTACTGACACAAATAATTGGGAACCTTCTGCGTGAAGTGGGCATCAACGACGGTAGGTGTTGGTGAACGGTAGAAAGATTACTTGGGGGGGTGAATATCCAAGTATTTTGAGAGCTGGTTTGATAAGAGATTAATATTTTAAAGATAAATTATCCCAGTTTAAAGAGATAAAAAAGTCTATCGATTTTATCTTTATTTGCGTTTGTCAAAATTAGAATAAAAAGTCAGGATATATAAATGTTATTCTAACATTTAAATGAAACAAAAAATTATCATTTCATTTTATCCCAATTATTTTTTATACTAAATGGAATAAGTAATCATTTGGTCACTTATTATCACACTTTTCCCCTTACCACATATCCCCTTGCCAAACCAGCCCTAACAAACTCATACTTGACGGGAGAAGCCAACTTGGGATTATAAATAAGCACAGTTGGAGGTATAATATGTTATATGCAGTTTTTTTAAACCGCAATTCCAGTCCTATATATGTCGATTAAAAAATCATCAAAGCATATACTCACATTAACGAGGTGTGTGTGTGTGTATGTGTGTGTGTATATATATATATAGACTCGTGATATTATACGGTCGTGCGGTCGGTGCGGTCGCGATCACGGGCCGTCGATCACGGGTCCATCGCATCGGACGGTCGGTGCAAATCACGTCGACCGTTGGATGCGATGGACCCGCGATCACGACCGCACGACCGCATATTATCAGAAATATATATATATATATTCAATAGATGCGTGTAATATATAATCATCAAAGCATATACTCAATAGATGCGTGTAATATATATATATATATGAGGAGTGATTAGGTGCGGCGTGCGGTCGCGTGCGGTGTCGACTACGGGTCGTCGATCACGGGTCCATCGCATCAAACGGTCGGGTGCGATTCACATCGACTGTTGGATGCGATAGACCCGCGATCGGACGACGCACGTCAGATCCGCACCGTGCGGCCCGCCGCACGCTATCACTCGGGTATATATATAGGGATGATTACGTGCGGCGAACGGCGGGTGCGGCGTCGATCGTGGGCCGTCGATCACGGGTCCATCGCATCGGACAGTCGGGTGCGATTCACGTCGACCGTTGGAGCGATGGACCTGCGATCGAACGGCCCACGTCGCCGCCGCACCTGCCGTTCGCCGCACCTAATCGCTCGCGTATATATATATATATATATATATATATATATATATATATATTACACGCATCTACAAATTTTATTTTACATTTTTTATAAATGCAGCAATGTAATTCATTGAAACACATGCTTCATTTTTTATAAAAGGATGTATCTCATTACATGATGTATATTGTTTTTAAAAAATTTAAAATATACATGCAGACTAAAGTTGAGACTAAAAAATGAACTGTGTGTAACATCATCCTTAGGATTTTGGTTAATTTACAGCACCTCAATAGAAAGCGAAAGCACTATAACAACCACATCAATAACGGATTCTAGAAGGCAAGAAATCTAATAAGTCTCAGCTAATAAAGGATTCTAGAAGCTGATGTCAGTTCATAACACACGGGTCCTGTTTATGGCGATGGGCTGTTTTCATATGGTTCATGATACTGTTGGTTTCACACGTGATATGACTCCATGCAAGGCTTGTGTGAGGATTGTTAAGATGGAAAAGATCGAGTCACCAATGCATGTGGGCTTCAAAAATCTGAATCTTCCACAATCACTTTCATTGACAGCTGTTAAGTAATTACATTTTAATCTACTAATACTAACAAAGTCACCCAAACCGCGTGGATTATGTCTTTAGGCCTTAATCATGACAACGACGAGGACAACTACAACAATACAAAAAATAATTATTAGGAATATTTATCCTTGTAATTTCTAATATATTGTCTAAGGATATTTTTGATATGCAATTAATAGATTTTAATTTTGAAAAACAAAAGATTATCAAATGGGAATCCAAATATATCTTAGTATTATGTTTTTTACATTCTTTTATTAACTTTCGTGAGAAAAAATAATTTAATAATAAAAATAACTATCAAAACAGTATTTAAAAAAAACTGATTCTGAAATGCGAATTAAATTAATCAAATGTATACATAAAGGTGCAAACTCTTTTCAAGAGTTATATGAATATATATTTTTAATGTAACATTCTATAAATATTTTCTTAAATTGACCGTAATTTAATTGAAGGGTTATTTGTTTAATCATGTAAATTTTTAGGAGGTTATATGAATTTTCAAGAAAAAAAGGGGGTGACATGGATATTAGCGAATTTCATTGGGATATTTGCATTCCTTTATTTTTTTAAAAAAATTGACAAAATCATGAATGAAACAATTCCCAACTAATTACCCAAAATTTTCATTTAATTTACTAAGTGTGCCATTTTCTCGACAAACTCTCTCACCAGTCACCATTATGTACCCAACCCACTTAAAGATAAACCAGTATCCACATTAACTATTTCCAATTTCGACCAAACAAATTTTGATACACACATTGCAGCCCTCAATATTCCCCTAACGATTACCTTGCCGCGCTATACAACAACGCCGCTAAATCGGAGGCGGCACAGCAAACGGCACGGGCATCTCATAAGGAAGTTCCGGAAGCTCCGCATCCGAACAAAGCACGCCAATCGCCTGCCTCATCGAAGGCCTCGACGCGTAATTCGGGTGCGCGCACCACAACCCGACCACCATCAACCGCTCGATCTCTCCCTCATCAAATTCCCCACCCAACCTCTCATCCGCCGCCTCGCGCACCCTCCCCAAACCATGCAGCTCCCACACCCACCTCACCAAATCCGACCTCTCCTCTACGGCCGTGAAATCGATGACTTTCCGACCGCACGCGATCTCCAGAGCGACCACACCGAAGCTATACACGTCGGACTCCTTGCTCGCCTTCCTCGTGTAGTAACACTCGGGCGCAAGGTACCCCATCGTCCCCGCCACGTCTGTCGTCTGCAGATTCTGGTCGTGGTCGACGAGCCTCGCCAGCCCGAAGTCCCCGAGCTTGGCCTCGAAATTCTCATCCAACATGACGTTGCTCGCCTTCACGTCGCGGTGCAGGACGCACCGCGTCCACTCCTCGTGGAGGTACAGGAGCGCGGACGCCAGACCCAGCGCGATCTTGTGCCGCACCGTCCACGGGAGGCACCCTCTCGAGCCGAAGAGGTACGAGTCGAGGCTCCCGTTGCGGACCAGCTCGTACACTAGCAGGAACCGGGTGTTTCTGCGGCAGTAGCCGATGAGCTGCACGAGGTGGCGGTGTCTCAGTTGGCTGATGATCTTCACCTCCGATAGGTACTCTTTCTTCCCCTGTTTTGATGTGTCGGAGACTTTTTTGATGGCGACTTCGAGACCCATGTCTTTCAAGAAACCTCTGTAGACTCCGCCGAAGCCCCCCGCCCCGAGCTTCCTGTCCTCGTTGAAGTCGTCCGTCGCGGTGGCTAGCTTGTCATAGAGGAACCTTTGAGGCCCCCTTTCGTCCTCCCCCAAATCGATATCATCGTCATCATCATCTCTGTTTCTCCGTCTCGACTTCATTTCCCACACCAACCACAACACCACCACCGCACCCAAAATCCCGATCGCCAGAACCACCCGCGATCACGCCGGCGTTTCTCTTGTGGGTGTTGGTCGTTGTCGTTGGATTCGTGGAATTGTTGGACGGCGTCGTGTGATTGAAGTCCGTGGAATCGAACGTCCATGATAAGAGTCTGTGAAACTCGAAATACTCGCCGGTGGTCGCCGAGAAGCCGATGTCAACCCAGGGACTCTCAAAAACCCCCCTCAAATCGACGACGTGAGAAAGAGTAAGCGCGCCGGAATCATCGCCGGCGAAGCTCAAATTGACGCTCAATCTTCTCATCCTCCCGTCATAGACGACCCAAGCTTCCCCTACCTCCCCTCGATTGAACAAGTAATTCGTCCATTCACGGCGATCGACTTCACCGAATCAACGTCGATGCCGATGTGGTTAGGGAAGTCGTGCGGGTCCCCCTCGTTGAGGAAGGTGTCGAATTCAACGCCGACGAAAGGAATGGACGACTTATCGGCCGGTTGGAAGTTGGTGTTGTTGAAGCCGACCATGCCGAGGCAGCCACCGCAGGTGTCGTTGGGGATGGCGGAGCCGTTCGGGGAGAGGAAGAAGACGAACCCGTCGGCGCTTAGTTGGTCTGAGACGCGTTGGTGTTGATGATCCGGAAAGTGATGTGGGTGGTGAAGTTGAAGAGGTCTCGCGTGAGAGGGTTCCATAGGGGGACGGATTGGTCGAAGATGGCACGGCCCGTGCTGTAGGCGAGGGAGGAATCGTGTTTGTTCCTGGTGAGATCGATGTAGCCGTTGGAGGGGTGGCGTCGCCGGAGTAGTTGATGCCTTCGGTGTTGGGATTGAAAGAGGGGAAGTTGAAGTGGGTGGAGTTGGCGGAGATGAAGAGGTGGTGGAGGAGGAGGAAGACTAAGGGGGAGGCCATGCATGGATTGATTATGTCAAGAAAAATGTGTGTGAGAGCTGAATGTGGGTTGTGCTTGGGATATTATTTTCATTCTTCTCATTGTTCTGGATCTGAGAGGTTTTTTTTTTTTTTTTTTTTTTACTGGATCAAGTTTTCTTCAAAGAAATAATTTGGATGATTTTTAAAGTTTCTTGGAATTCTAATTTTATATTTTTATGTTTTGTTGTATTAAAAACCATAGCTGGCTTAGCGGAAGTTTTCATGGGCATATCCGCATATGAGTATTGACGCCCCGGTCTCTGTGTGTTCGGAGCCACTACTCTCCTCGCATTCATACGCATCATTTTTTTTAGTAAGGAAAGTTTGTTTCTACACGGAGATAATATGAGTATCGATATATTCAGTCTATTTTATAGTCAGTCTGTAGCCCCATCATATTTTGATATTTTGCATTCAATTTGAACCCTCCCTTGAGATCGAAGTTGATAAAGTAATCCAGTATAGAAAGGTCTAACCATGAAGTGTTATAGTCATTGTTTCTTGTTATACAATTGATGTAGATAATGTAGAAATTGTATCAATGATTTCTTGTAAGACGCCCTCAATCTACATCATGCATGGTTGGTCTCGAGTTCACCCTGGTCTTCCAATATGACAAAGGACAGTTCAATGATTCTTCATTGAGTGAAACATTATCTTTTAGTTTTGAATGGATGTCTGCAGGCTCTGATTCTTCATTTGCTAAAGATGATGAGCAGATTTCTTTATTCGATGGTTGATATTCTAAATCAATGGTTGATATTTATATTTTCCTAGTCGATCCTTTATTCCTTTGTATGAGACCATGGACATTGTCCCCCCTAAATGATTAAACCAAGGGCTGAGATGATCCCTCATTCAGATTTAAGCAGGGACGTGAAAAAGAGAGATAAAAATAGAACTCTGTTAAACCCTTTTCTTTATTTGCATACATGACTGAGTCTTTAAACTTTTTTATTTTGTTTTATCCATTTAAGTTTATGTTTTCTTGGATTTCGTTTGAAACACGTTTGAAAAATAAGATTTTGAATAAAATAACTTAAATAGAATTTGATTTTTAAAAAGTGTATTTTCTGTGCTTTTTAAAAAGTAACATTTTTACACTAAAAATTATAAGTAACTTTTTAATTAAATTAACTTACTGAAATTCGATTGGTAATACATTTGAGCTTTCTGTTGAATTAAAAGCATAATCACTCCCACAATCGTGTTACCAAATGGGGTCTTAGTCATTTTCTTTTTATATGTATGGAATTATAATATTTTAGTAGACTGAACTATAGAGTAAATATGTGACTTATATTTCAAATTGAGGTGCCCCCTTAAAAATTTTAGTTTGCCCCTAAATTACATTTGTCTTCAGAGATGAATTTCTCAGATAAGGTACTAGATTATGAGAAAAACTCCCTGGTTGACGATCTTTTTAAATAAATAATTGTTAATTAATTAATTAATTATTTTTATATTAGAGAAATCTCTCATAGTTGATTTTATGACCAAGTTGAGAAGACTATCCCTATCTGTTTATTCTGATTCCACGTAAAAAAAGTTTCAAATTTTGTGAAAAACTCACGGTTGAATAATATTTTTCGATAAAATCATAGTGATCACAAGGATTATATTTTTGTTGAAGGATCAGTTTCATGCATGACCATGTCTTTGGGTACATCCATGTAATTTAAGAATTTCTCGGCTGCCACTAATCAACCGACAAAAATTTCTGACATCAAGATGGGCATTGAATGTGTAACAAGGTAAGTGAACCTTCTTACGATCCTTCCTGATTATGATTTCGATCGATGTCTTTGTTCGAATCGCTCAATGAAGATGACATTTGTTTTCTTCTTTTGTGGGTTTGAAGGAATTGACGTGGGGTCTTCGGGGTTTTATATGTAATTCTGTACTAAAGGTAAGTGATTTTTTTTCTTTCTAAATATGACGTGTGGCGTGTTGTTATGGTTTTCCTAGGATAGACAGGGAAAGAGGGTATGGATGATATGGGTTTTAATTATTTATTTTAAGGTTGGGAATAGAACATGCGTAGAGTGGTTGTTTTCTGTGTGACAACTCTAAGGGGCTGTTTGGTTTGGACTATAATCAGTGCTTATTGGATTAAAACCGGAATCTTGAGTGATTTTTTATTTTTAGTATGTTTGGTTGGGACTCAAATAAGTATTGATTTTAACCATCTTTTCATCCAAATATCCTGAAATTTTCATCCTCGACATTGTTACTCTATCTTTCAGTCATTCGCATTCCGCCTACTCGACCCCACGTGAAAAGACCATGGTGCCCCTGGAACTTTGAGAAATTTACGAATGGTATATAAGGGATTTTTTGGATCTCAAGACTTTTCTCCTCGAGGAACAGATGAGGAACAGATCTGGTCGAGACCCTCTGAAACCCTAATCGCACGTTTTTGCACGATCTACCTCCACCGTCGCCGGAACCCCCCGTTTTCGAGCCACTCCATCGTCACCGGACCCCCCCTTTTCAACGACCTCAACCATCTACGAGCCCCCAGTCTTCGATCCCCCATTTTCGAGCCAGTCGATCCACCGTCGCGTGTCTTCCTCTCCACCTGAGCTCCGACTTCCTCTGGTTCGATCTCTGAGCGCCGACGGTTTTTGTTTCATCCTCCTCTATTTCGACCTCTCAGTCCTGATTTGAAGGTAACGACACTTCTTATTAGAAAGTTTATTTTTCTTGAATCTCTGTATAGTTAGGGTTCAATGGATTGTTTTTGTTAGTATGCAAATTATAGATGTTTTATGTCCTGTATGAATAGTATTGTTGATTTGCTTGAATTAGCCATGGAAGCAGTAGTTTGAGGAGGTTGAAAGTGGGGAGGGATATTCAAGACAACTAGAGATAGGTTTCTTTTGGTGCTGAGAAATATTTAATTTTTTTTTCATTTTTGTTAATGGTCTTACCTGTAGATTTTCTTGTCTCATGAAAAAAGATTTTCCACAAATTTGGAGATACATATTTTGATATCAGTGGTGCTCTTTGATGGAATATGTGTAGAAGTTTAGGATAAGTAGAATTAAAGGGGGGAAAATACGAGAGTAATCACATCACCAACAAAGATCTGGTGAATTGCTTGAAAGATTGACTAATCTGTACATTGAATTTCAGAATTCAGAGTTTGGTTTCTTTTGTTATGTTTGATGGATTTGTAATATGTGTTTTTATTCATCTTGAATTTGTTTGGTAGTAGTTTCAGTCATCTTGAATCTATCATTAAAAAAGGCTATTTTTCAATGAATTCATACACTTGAAAACATATTGCTCATAAAAATTAAACCAGTTTGGATAATCCTAATTCTTGCATATGATGTTCCCTTAATATGAAAATGATCCTAATTCTTGCATATGATGTTCTATTTTTTATGTCTCACTCTATTAGGAGGATATGAATTCTTGCATATGATGTTGTAATATGTGTTTAACAGTGGGCGGTGGTGATACACTCCGTCCTAACTTAAAAATGATATCTCTTTATCTAATATAAAATATATACTTTGTTACAATCATTGTCCTAACTCTACCTTAGCTAAGGTATAAAGAGAGGAAAGTTATTAGCCCACACTTGTCTGTAAAATCATCCACACTTGTTTTTAATATCTCCAAAAAAGCAGGTTTTCTCAATTTCAATCAAACATCAAAATAACATTCAGTACTTATAAAATGGATCAAAATACCCTTCCAATAATCACATGAGTCAACTGGTTAACCAAACACACTTATTTAAAATACTGCTTAATATTTTTCATTGAACTAAACGCTTTTTTTTCTAAACTCTTAAAGATTATCATCCTTCCTCTTTCTGCACTTAACAATCAGTACTTAAAATCCGCTTTTTGCCGCTGCCAAACAGCACCTAAATGCAATCACAACTTGTTGTAATTTTTAAAAAATAATAAATATTGTTTAATGAGATATATATTTTGATAAAAGATATATATCGTGCTATTTATGGGCGCGGATGTAAAGGTTGATTGGGCCGGGCTATAGCCCAGTCTAGTTTTTACAATTTTTTTTGTTTATATAATAATATTTATATTTATAATATATAATTTTTATGTTTCTATAAAAAAAATCTTCATTTAAGATTATTTTAAACATAAAAATTCTGAATTTTCTTGTGTCAATGTACCATTGTGAAAATGTTACATACAGTCTCTTTTCCGATTCTAATTCCAATTCATATATGTTTTGATTTTTTTTAAATAACATGCCTCATCTCATGTGATATATATTTTTAGAAAAAAGTAAGTATATACTTCAATGAATTATATGAATCCATTTATATAAAAAAATATTATGGTATATACTTTGTTAATGTTAGTATATTACACTAAAAAGGTATATAAGGCTAAAATTAGAGCTGAAAAAATGACTGCTTATTTAAATTTTTTTTTTTTTTGAAAAAAAAATCCCATGGACAGGAGTAAAAGTTTTACTAAAAATATATTTTAGTCCACCATAAAATTTTATCCTAACTCAATCCTGGCTGGATTTCAAATTGAATGGATCAATGTGTAACGAAGCCTTTTTTTATTTGGCTGGTTTTAGGGGTGGTGAGAAAGATTTATGCAACATTGCATGTGGCCGATCCGCATTTGCAAGAGGAACCCGAAAGAGATCATTTCTGCTATATTGTGAACAGCAAAATACATCTTGTGGTGGGCGAATTTCCTTGTTCGTCCTCCTGGGCCGGAATCCTGGTCTGATCCGGGCTTTTGGAGTTGGTTATCGAGAGAGATGGTGCGGGTCTTGAGATTCTGAATTCGCCGATCCGGTTAGCCCTGCATGGATCCTCCTCGCTGTTTGCAAGTCAGTCAGCTCCTCGTCGGCTTCGGTCCTCAGATTTACCTGCAACTCACACCAGTGTGGTGCCGGCTAACGCCCCTCCGACGCTCAAGTCAGTGATCCTTCTTGAGTTAGAAGAACCTTCAACCCAAAGAGGGAAATGGAGCGAGAGAGAGTGGAAAGTGTGTTGCGCATCCCTTAGGAAAGGGCGGGGTAGCCTCCTTTTTATACTGGATTAGGGCGTGCCTTGATTGGACCTCAGGGGGTATCCATAACGTGATGTGCTGTACGACCCCTGTATAGGCTGCCTACCGATTCGGGACACGTGGCACCTAGGGATCATCACGTAGTTGCCTATAACGGTTTCCCTGACGCACTGTCCTTAGTGAGCTATGTCTTAGAGAATATTCCCTTTGATAACTGTCTTGCTCTTAGTAAGAAGGGGTTCAGATATCCGTCTAGCCGTTCAATCGTGAACACCGTTGTGCCCTTTGAACGAGGTAAGGTCGACCTGCCAGACGATTTTGACCATGCCTGCTCGTGGCTACTGACGAATTAAACGACTTCAGCACTCTGTTCGGGCAGTCTAGTACCCGTGTTGAGCCGTACTCGCGGGCATATGTCCTGCCCGTCCTAACTCTCCTTTGTTACATCTGGGCTTGTCAGGCCCATGCACTTCGCGGGCAGTGTAAGGTGCCCGACCCATGTCGTCTGGTACTGCCTAATGGGCCTGAACTCATGGTTTGGCTTAAGTGGGCTCATCAGTTGAGAGATGGGCCCCCGGCTGTGTTACCTGTTTCCCGTGATCTTTGTCTCGGTTAAATTCGCCTCCTACACATCTAATAGCATCATATGTTAAATCCTCGGACAAGTCATGTTCTTGCGTCTGTCTCGCATGTTTTGCCCTCAGCCGCTCCCTATTCACTTTACAAAATGTATTCTTGTCTATAGAATCACAATGTGTATACCAAAATTGTTTTCTCAAAATTTGAAATAGCGCGCATCCCAATTATCAGTTCTTTTATTTAAAAAATTAATCATAATTTAAAAACATGTGAGAAACATTGTGTAAATAAATTTAAATAAAAATATAAACTGTTTTATAATTAATCAAGTGAGCAATTACAAAGTGATCCGAACAGAGGCGGGGAGGGGGTGGTAAACGAGCCGAACGAGCCGAGCTTTGACCTGCTCAGGCTCGGCTCATTTAGCATCAAACTCGGCTCGTTGGGCTCGTGAAAAGCTCGGTTGAAGCTCAGCTCGGCTCGTTTGTTAAATAAGTCAAACCAAAGCTCGAATTAAGGCTCGGCTCGGGCTCGTTTAGCTAAAAAAAATCTTGTTTAGCATTTGAAAATTCATATTTCACAAATCACAATAACTTATACATGTGAAAGTGACATAAGCTTGGGCTCTGGCTCAGCTCAGGCTCGGTTTATTTACAAACCGAGCTTTAAAAATTGTTAAAGCTCGGTTCGTTTGTCTAATTGAACGAGCTTTAACCGAATCAAGCCAGAGCTGCTCGGCTCGTTTACCAGTCCTTGGGTGGGGGTGAGGGGGGGGGAGGGAAGGAATAGAAAGAGAGCAACAAAAAAATTATGAAAAAGATACACACAACCTCAATTGTAGTCCATTTTGCAATCCATGATTTTTTAAAAATTATACACTCATCTTTTAAAGTACATGTTAGGATTATGCTATGAAATGTATATTCGGTAACATAGTCTTACGTAGTATATATGTTAGGATTAAAAGTGCAATACTGTTTTGTTCATAACCGTGATCAAAAACTCAAAATGATCATACGGTACTATCCAGGGAAGTTAGGACTCATATTGTGACGCCTGGCCCAGGCCCAAGAGGCCCATGGATTGGGTGAGAGTGAGGGTGTTTAGTCCCACATCGCCTAATGGGAGGAGATAGTCTGTGTTTATATGTGAGCACATCTCTTACACACCAAGACGCGTTTTAAACCCGTGAGCCTATTAAAGACAAAGCGGACAATTTCTTACTGTATAAGCCTGGAACGTTACACATATACTATGATAAGCCTCCAATCAAGAGAGCAATTAATATAAAAAAAAAACTCATATCACCTGCAATACACTCATGTCATCGTACCTTACATAGAAATTTTAAACATCAGAAGGAAAGGTCTGCGAGAACTAAGAGAGAATTTTGGCTTGAGTGAACGGTGAAATTCCCCCACTTTTCCTTCTTCCCTCTTCCCTAATAAAAATAAATAAATTATTTTTTTATCACTCATTGTTTGATACAATTTTTTTTTAATTTTTTGGGTAATTAGAATATTTAACCCCACAAAAATGAAAATTCACAAAAATAGCCCCGTCTAATTTTTGTACTGGAGATGGATTATATAATCAATCTCTAGTAAAAATTTTCAAAATACTAGAGACGGATTATGTATAATCAGTTTCCAGTATAATTTATTTTTAACACTCGAGACGGATTATATATAATCAGTCTCCAGTACAAATTTTCTTAACACTGGAGACGAATTATATATAATCAGTTTCCAGTACAAACTTTCAGAGCTCCTATAAAAATATTGTAGACGGATTATATATAACCAGTATCCAATGCATTTCTACTGTAAATGTTTTTTTTTTTGTTATATAAATTGATGGTTTTCTCAAACACACATGTGAAAAATGTTGCTCGAACACACATATAAGAAACAACTTAAATGAAATAAAACTTGAGTATCGTAAATACAATCATTCCACCCCTGCTCATTATGTCATGAGATATACATGTTTAATTTGAATGACATCAGAATATACCATTTGATGTAGATGTCAAAGTTAAAAAGGAAGGATTTATGAAAATATTTGAATGATTGTATATATGAGACTTAACAGATGTTTATTATCTATGCATTTTCATATATGTGTTTGAAAAAACCATCAATTTATATAACAAAAAAAAATTAAGTTAGAAATGCATTGGAGACTGATTATATATAATCCGTCTCCAGTGTTTTCACAGATGTGGAGGCAAAAATCTGCGTTAGGACACGTGTCAAGGTAAGGCCCATTAGGCCCGATCCAAGGTAGATGACTTCATCATGACATCATCCAATGTGTTGACACAACTAGACTAATGGATCTAATCTGACAGTCGAACATTTTATGAGAGGATGTCATCTCGAGTAGTATAAGGCACGATCAGACGTCAGGTCTGGTCGATCGACCTTACAATTCAGGAGCGAATAGTCTAAGGCACGACCAGACGCCAGGTCTGGTCGATCGACCTTACTCCTCAAGAACAAGTAGTAGTATATGGCATGACCAGACGACAGGTATGGCCGGTCGATCTTGTTACTCGGGAGCGAGTAGTCTAAGGCACGATGAGACATCAGGTCTGGTCAGTCGACCTTAATCCTCGCAGAAATATGCAAAAACATAATGCCTAGGCAAACACACTAAAGGACACCGAGCAGACGGAGAAACAGTCAGAAGACCACTAACGCCCGTAACCGTCATGTTGACATTTAAAGCCCATTATCAATAGAACGTGGGTAATCAAGGGCCGATGTGGGGTGTAATTGCGGGGAGCGTTTCCCTGGAAAAAGTCCACTAACACTTAGTGACAAATCGGTTACAAGGTCAGTATTGGAACTACGTTAGACTTGATCCCTCCGGGGTACATAAACAGCCTACAAAGAGGTCGCGAGACACCACTCTTAAGGCATGTTAAGTGAACATCTTCATTACTGTCAGGCATAGTCTTTCTCTTAGCTTAGTCCTACCTTTGTTTAAATTTATTCTCTCCACCAAAAAATTCTTACTCCAAATTTCTCTGAAATTCCAAATCTCAAATTTCAAATTTAACTGTAGGGAAAAAATATCCACTTCAACAGGATTTTTGAAAATGTGTTGAAGACTGATTATATATAATCTGTCTCCCGTTTTAAAAAATTTGTACTGGAGACTGACTATATATAATGTGTCTCCAGTGTTTTCAAAATTTATACTGAAGACTGATTATATATCATTCGTCTCCAATACAAAAATTCAAAAAAAAAAAGGCAAGCGCTGATTTGGCAGCGCTGCCACGTCAACGGGTGCTAGTTTTTGAGGGGCTATTTCTGCCAATATTATTTTAAGGCGGTTAAAAGTGCAATATTATTTTAAGGCGGTTAAAAGTGCAAAAATAGATTCTGTCTTGTTGTTCTCCGAAAACCTCACAAGCCCCTCCACATATCGCCCGTGAAGACCCCCATCACCAAACAACTTGATTAATTCGCTTATTCTGTAGCTCGGTCAACAGGATGAGGTGTTTGGGGGCTGTGGCTAGTACTGCCAGCACCCCTAACTTTTTGTTTCTCCTTTTTGGATTTTGGATTTTTTTTTACATATATATACCCCTCTTGAAATATTTTTATGGAATTACCCCTCTTATATTTCGATGGAAAAAATGCTCCCGGAACATTTAAAAATAGTTCAACAATGCCACCGTCAGGTCAATGTGAGGTTTGGTTAAGGTTAAGAAAAAATCATTAGCTGTCGGAAGGTTTGATTTAAAAAAATTCATTAGTTGTGAGATTTGGTTAGGAAAAATTCATTAGTAACTGTTAGGTCCACGTGAATGTCTGAAATACTCTCTTAAAGGCCTTGCATATATACACCTCTCATACTTCATTTTTGTCAAAATAACCATATAAACCATCCTTGCATAATTACCCCTCAAACATAAGTTGTGATGGGATTTTGTGTTTTTTGTGATTTCTTTGAATTTGGCATATGGATCCTCAAAAGGCCCGAGGCCCGAAAGCCCAGCCCGTCCCGTTTTTAGGGTGGGCCGGGCTCGGGCCTGATTCTGGGGCTTGGGCCCGGCCCGGAAGCCCACCCAAACAGGGCCGTAGACCCGTTGCCGACCCTTAATTTTTGGCATGATTTGTTGTGTACTACAACCCATCAAGCACCTCCAACCATGGAATGTTTTTGTGATTTTAGTAATCTACATAGATTTTTTAGGATTTCTGTGAACTCCAACCTATCAAGCAACTTTTGTGGAGTTGGATTTTGTTAATGCATTGTATGAATGAAAATGTTCTTATACTGTTTTTTCAATTTCAAAATACTCAAATTTTAAACAAAAAGTCGAAAATCAAAAGGTGGGTCGGAGAGGTGATGAATAAATGGTGGAAGGTGGGTTTTTGTATTCTGTGGAAGCCTAGAATTGTCGTTTAGTAATTTTCTTTTTTAATTTTTTCACACATTGTAGGGGTTTAATCGTTTATAGCAGTTTCATACTTGGTTAGATTAACAAAATATTCATATAATATTTTTAATCTATGAATGAAATTTTAACTCTCGGGAGATATTTGAATATAGATATATGTATCTATATGTTTGTATGAGGTTATATGAAATTTAGGAAAAGTAAAAGGTTATATGGATATCGGAGGGGGTTATATGAATTTTTTTCTTTTTTCAGTTGCCCCTCTTAGTACATCTCCCACCACACTTTAAATCTAAAAAATTAGAGAATGGTTTACTCCAACCACCCTTCAAATCCATTTCTAAATTTGAAGATTTAGATTTTAGCTCTAAATTTGGAAACCACCTCCAAATCACATTTTTTTTCACTTTTTTCTTTATACACTAATGATTTTAATCTAATGTATATTTAAATCCGTTTATTCGTTTTCAATAAAGATATTATATTGAAAAAAACTCATCGAAATCTTTAAAATGAGAGTAATATTGAATAATTTTATAATTAAATTTAAATAAATCTTCACGTTTGATTAATTAGGAAATTTATTTTATTTAATTAAAAAATTACTAATTTAAAAATAACTCTAAAACTATTTAATATTAAACTCATTTGAAATGTCTTAATTTTCAATAATATAATTTTTTTTATATAAATAAAATAATTTTTTTTAAAATAATGTCAGACCCCAATTGCCCGGTCCAACCCAGCCAGCCATTCTAATCTGTGCCTAATTGCCCAAGGACTAACCTTATTATACCAAATTAAAAAAAAAAAACTTAAAACAAAAAAAAACCTTTCTCCTTCCTCCCACAATTTCTGCTACGAGCATGCGAACCTGAGTTGACGGACGGCAATCGGTCTGATGACGAGGCGGACTACGGGAACATGTTAGAAATTTTTTCTGTTGATCCCTCTCCTTCTACTGTCTGGCTGTCTCTCTCCCTCCCCCGACGAGACGGACAGCGATCTGGGCCATCGAGGCTCGGACAATGAGTGGCCGACTGCTGACTGGGGACTTGGGGTCGGAGTTGGTGGACTTTGTGTTTGATAAAAAAAAATTTGTTTTGTTTATTGGGGATTTATAAAAGCTGGACAGCTGGTGTCCATGTGGGGGAAGTTGGGGCTCATTATATTTAATATATTTGAATATTGATTTTTTTATTCTAGATTCTTAATGGCTTGTTGACAAATTGACTACGTAACATTCAAATGTGAAATGTGTTTACAAAATATATATATATATATATATATATATATATGAAAATGATTGCGTGCGGTGAACGGCAGGTGCGGTCGCGACGTGGGTCGTTCGATCGCGGGTCCATCGCATCCAACGGTCGAGATGAATCGCCCCCAACCGTCCGATGCGATGGACCCGTGATCGACGGCCCGTGATCGCTGCCGCACCTGCCGTTCGCCGCACGCAATCACGTCCCATATATATAATATATATAACTTATGAACTTGTTTAGCGTATATTAAATTTAAATTGTTTATAGTTTTGAATTTATCTTAGTCCTTCTTCTTATAAAATCCGAGTTTCGTCCCGCAAAACCTTCTTTAATTTTGTTCCCTTGTCATATTTCTTTATCTTTCTGGTTCAAATTATGTATTTCAATACTAGTGATACGATTTCTACGGTTGAATAAAAAAACTCTTTTTATTCGTTGAATAGTCTCTTTGAACATCTCCCTAAAAAGAATCTCATACAACCAGAACATAGAGAGAAACATACATCTCTCCTCATATAATAAGGCCAGGCACAACCACATATTCCGGTCAAGACAATCCTTTCTCGACAAACCATGAATGGCTTCTTCCAACATCTCCACCTACACCTTAATCTCCTCCCTCTTCTTCTTCCACCTCCTCATCTCCTCCGCCAACTCCACCCACTTCGACTTCTCCTCCTTCGATCCCAACAACAAAGCCATCATTTACTACGGAGACGCCACCGCAGACAGTCGTGGCTTCATCGACCTCACCAGGAATAACGGCACCGCCGTGGGCCGAGCCATATACAACCAGTCAATCCCCCTATGGAACCCGATAACTAGACAGCTTTTCGACTTCACCACCCAATTCAATTTCACGATCAGCAAAACCGTGGAAAAAAGTGGGAAACATGGGATCGTATTCTTCCTCTCCCCAAATGGTTCCTTCATCCCCGACGATGCCCACAGCTGCGGCGGATGTCTCGGTATGGTCAGCCTTAACGGCACCGACAACTCGACCCCTCCGTTCGTCGGCGTCGAATTCGACACTTACAACAACAATTGGGATCCGAGCGACTTCCCCAACCACATCGGCATCGACATCAACAGATCCGTGAAGTCGGTTGTCACAAACGGGACTACTTACTTGTTCAACGGCGGCGACCTGTTGAAAGCTTGGGTCGTTTATAACGGGACGCAGAGAAGATTGAGCGTCAACCTGACCTTCGGCTTCAACGGCAGTGTTTCGGGCGCGCTCACTCTCTCTCACGACGTCGATTTCAGGGACGTCTTCTTCGACAGCCCATACGTCTACGTGGGCTTCTCGGCGACCACCGACGAGTCATTCGAGTACCACCAGATCGATTCTTGGGCGTTCGATTCCACAGACTTCAATCAGACCATAACCCACCATAGAAATGTTGGTGTGATCGCAGGAGTGGTCGGGGCGACCGTGGTTTTGGGTGTGTTGTTGCTGTGGCTGGTGCGGGAAATGAAGTCGAGACGGAATAACAGAGATGATTATGATGATGATGATGATATCGATTTGGGGGACGACGAGAGGGGGCCTCAAAGGTTCCCCTACGGCAAGCTAGCCGCCGCGACGGACGACTTCAACGAGGACCGGAAGCTCGGGACAGGGGGCTTCGGCGGGGTTTACAGAGGTTTCTTGGAAGACACGGGTCTTGAAGTCGCCATCAAAAAAGTCTCCGATACATCAAAACAGGGGAAGAAAGAGTACCTATCGGAGGTGAAGATCATCAGCCAATTGAGGCACCGCCACCTCGTGCAACTCATCGGTTACTGCCGCAGCAACTCCCGGTTCTTGATCGTGTATGAGCTGGTCCCCAACGGGAGCCTCGACTCGTACCTCTTCGGCTCGAAGGGGTGCCTCCCGTGGCCTGTGCGGCACAGGATCGCGCTGGGTCTGGCGTCCGCGCTCCTGTACCTCCACGAGGAGTGGACGCGGTGCGTCCTACACCGGGACGTGAAGGCGAGCAACGTCATGTTGGATGAGAATTTCGAGGCCAAGCTCGGGGACTTTGGGCTGGCGAGGCTCGTGGACCACGATCAGAACCAGCTGACGACGGACGTGGCGGGGACGAGGGGGTACCTCGCGCCCGAGTGTTACTACACGAGGAAGGCGAGCAGGGAGTCCGACGTGTACAGCTTCGGAGTGGTTGCGCTGGAGATCGCGTGCGGGCGGAAGGTCCTCGATTTCACGGTGGGAGAGGAAAGGTTGGATCTGGTGAAGTGGGTGTGGGAGCTATATGGATTGGGGAGGGTGCGAGAGGCGGCGGACTGGAGGCTGGGGGGGGAGTTTGATGAGGGAGAGATGGAGCGGTTGGTGGGGGTCGGGTTGTGGTGCGCGCACCCCAACCACGCGTCGAGGCCTTCGATGAGGCAGGCGATCGGTGTGCTCTGTTCGGAAGCAGAGCTTCCGGAACTTCCTTGTAGTATGCCCATGCCGTTTGCGGTGCCGATTGATCGGAGTGAGCTCTCCTTTGCTACGTATTCATATTCTGCGGTGTCGGCAAGGTAAAATGGTGATATTTAAAGTTAGATTCTACGGTTTATTTATTTGACGAAAATGTTAGGTATAATTATCTATGTCGTTTCTTCTTTTCTCTCTTGTATATTTTGATTTTTTCCAAAAATATACAAAGATACAAGCTACGTCATTTTTTTTAAAATAAAATATATATTGAGATGTATTGTGTGTTTCAAAATTATTTTATCAAAATTGGAAACAATTCATGTAGAGAACTAGATTGTTTTGTACCTGGAGTTTGAATAAATGTACATCAGTCATCCCAAGATCAAAAAAAGGAAAATTTTAAGTACCGTCTCAATTCTATCCCACATATGTTTTGATTTCTTTTTATAGATAATATATCTTGTAGATGGAAAATCCCGTGCCCACTTTATCTTGTACAACTGGTAGGGCGTGTGCTCGTCCTAACAAATAGACAGACAAAAATCTGCGTGGCACGTCGGATTTAACGCCACGTGGCTACGTTTTGTAACAGACTAATTAGTACAACATCCGCGGGATCTTCTCCGCTAAATCAGGATTCTCATATGCGGCTAGACCTGTCAACTGGTAGGGATGCAGCGTGAAGGGTCACGCTCTTCTGCTGACTCGATCGACTTCCAGGGATGCGAGATCTGCAGGCTCCAACAAGGCTGTTGATTCTTCAATAGAAGAATACCAGGGATGTTGGCTTTAAATATCTGTTGATTTCCTAAGAAATGCCAGAAATTTGGTATTTCTATGCAATTGTTAGTTTTCCTAACAAAATACAATAGATAAATAAAATAAACTTCAAAATTCAATAATCTCTGAATTGTCAATTGGTTTACATGATTATTTATAGAAGAGAATCCTAACAAACTAGGATTTCAACTAATTATCTAAATCTGTAAACTAACAAACAAATCTAACAAATCTTTATCAAATCCTAACTAAAATTCAAATAATGATTTAAAATTCAAATAATATAATAACTAAAACAAATAAAATAAATCTTAACAAATAAAACTAAAATACTAAAAATATAAATCATCCAGAATCTTCCATATGGTGGTCCTAAATATTGATTGAATGGTCAATGATCGTGCTGCATCATTCTTTCCCTCTTCAGAAAAACTCGTCCTCAAGTTTGGTTGAACGATTTGGTGATGAAGTCCGAGTAGCTGATGACGTGTTCCACTGAATTTTGATTTGATGCTTTAAGGTCATTCAACAACTTTTGCATTATTTCGATCTCCGGTGATCATGGATTTTTTTTTCTATATTGGATTGGAATGAAAAGAAATATTTGTGGGGATGGGTGTTTTGGAAGGAAGACTTGGGTATGAGGGGTTAAATGTAATTTTTTTTATGAAATTAAGAGGAGATGGGCTCTGGTGGGATCTGGGGTTGTATGGGGTGGAGTGAATTTTTTTTTTTTTTTTTGTGGATAAAATATAGAGAATGGATAGATAAATGGGATATAGATTCACCAGTGGCAGTGGCTCAGCAACGACAATGACGACGGCACACGGCAACTCTCGACAGAAGCGGTGACTGTGCTGGATAGCATCAGCGACGATGACTGTTCGGCGGCGGCGGGGCTCGGAGGCAGTGGCTCTCAACGGCAGCGGCGCTCGACGGTAGCGGCAGTTCGCGGTGGTAGTCGTAACTTGGCTCTGATACCAACTGATGCAGCGTGAGGGGTCACACTCTTCTGCTGACTCGATCGACCTCCAGGGATGCGAGATCTGCAGGCTCCAACAAGGCTGTTGATTCTTCAATAAAAGGATACCAGGGATGTTGGGCTTCAAATATCTGTTGATTTCCTAAGAAATGCCAGAAATTTGATATTTTATGCAATTGTTAGTACTCCTAACAAAATACAATAGATAAATAAAATAAACTTCAAAATTCAATAATCTCTGAATTTTCAATTGGTTTACATGATTATTTATAGAAGAGAATCCTAACAAACTAGGATCTCAACTAATTATCTAAATCTGTAAACTAACAAACAAATCTAACAAATATTTATCTAATCCTAATTAAAATTCAAATTTGAATTCAAATAATGATTTAAAATTCAAATCTAAATATAATAACTAAAACAAATAAAATAAATCCTAACAAATAAAACTAAAATACTAAAAATATAAATCATCCAGAATCTTTCATATGGTGGTCCTAAATATTGATTGAATGGTACATGATCGTGCTGCATCAGGTAGGGTCTGGGTCAGGTCGGGGTGGACTCAGACCCAACTTGGGCCTGGGTCACCCGGGTCGTGGGTGAGACCCAGAGGATCCAGGCCATTCAGGACCCGGACCCGGGTAACATCAAGAGTGTCTATTTAAAAAAAAAGCTAACGTAGATAAAACCATGATGTCCTAAACAATGATAACATAGATAAAACTATGATATCCTAAACAATAACAATCTTGTAAATAAGGATTTTCTCCGCTAAATCAGGATCCTCATTTGCGGCTAGGTCTGTCAATGGGTGGGGTCCGAGCCAGGTCGAGGTGGACCCGGACCCAACCCGGGCCTAGTTGAGACCCAGAGGATCCAGGCCATTGAGGACCCGGACCCAGGTATATGCCCAACATCAAGATGTCTATTTTGATAAAAAAAACTAACATAGATAAAACTATGATGTCTTAAACAATGATAGTCCTGTAAAACACAAACCTGCATAGATAAAACTCTGCATAAGTTAAGGACATTGTTTACATCTCATGGACCCAATTCGGTTGCAAATGCTACCAAAAGAATCAAACACACTGAGATAGTTCAGATATTGAAAAATTAAAGCAACGAATCGACGAATTGGCAGACAAGCAAATCAAGCAAATCGCGCTCAAAATCAACAGATCGAACAAAATCAACAAATAAAACACATGAATAACTTTTCAGATTGCGGCCTGCGATGGCCAACGACATCGGGAGTCGAGAGAGAGGAGGTGATGGGGTCGGTGTCACGGCGTCGGCGATGGGCATTGAGCTGTCGTCGATAGAGATGGAGATGGAATGGGTCGTACTCGAGGGGGGGGGGATGGAATAAGACACAATTTAAGGTGTGTTTGTGCACAAACATAAAAGGAAACTAAATAAAGGAATTTAAGCCAAAGGAAAATTGACAAAAAAGAACATTTTTTTCCCTTGACTAGTTTATATGGTGTTTATGTCTGTAATAGAAAATAATGAAAAATAAAAACTGTTATGTGTGCATGTGATGAAAAATGTCAGAAAATAAAAATGATTGTTTATGCATATAATAGTAAATAAAAACTTACGATCGATCACTAGAGTATCATATCCTCATCACCCTTTCAATCACCCTTTCAATGTTTATCGTTATGTATTCTACTCCTCATATGACAAGCCATGTTCCTCCTTTTTTATTTCAGTGGGCTTAAATTCATTGAAGCAAAAAACACACACACATAAGATTTACGTTAGATCTGTTTTGAACAAAATAAATAATAACATATAGATTTATTCAACAAATGAAAAAACAAATCATAAAAATAGATTTAAGATCTCAATCTATATGTTTTTTGAACAAAATAAATAATAACATATAGATTTATTCAACAAATGAAAAAACAAATCATAAAAATAGATTTAAGATCTCAATCTATATGGATTAAGTAAAAATTTAAAAATACCCAAAACATTCTACATCCATTCAATATAATCACTTTATATATATATATATATATATATATATATATATATATATATATATATATATATATATATATATATATCGGAGTGACCTTCTGTGGCTAACCTTACGGTTGAGCTGAAAAAGCTACCTCCGCCTGTTTGCCCCGGTCCCACGGAAAATTCTTTCGAATAATCGCCAACAAATATGTGGGTAAGTCAGCGCCAAGACTCGAACCCAATACCTATCGGTAACACCGGTAAACCCTGAACCGTTGTGCTATGACTACTGGGGACAATGATTATTTTTGTTGGTGTGGAGAGAAATTTCATTTTCCTTTATTTGCTCTCACCTTCCCTCTTTTAGGATGAGAGAAATTTTTTCCATCAATCCTAATAAGGTAAAATAGTACAAGGGAAAATGAATGAATTTTTTTTTTTTTTTACTTGTTTGACACAAACACCAGTTTTTTAGGTAGTTAAATGGAAAGATTTTATTTTCCATCCATTTCCCTCACTTTCCATATGGTACAAATACATTCTTATGGGCTGTTTGGATGGGGAGAATAAAGGGGGAATATGGGGCATAAAAGGGAATATGGGTAAAAAAGCTATTTAGGTGGGTGGTATAAAGGGGTATAACTATGCAAAATTACGTGAAAATAAAAGTATTTGTATTTCAAGTCCCCTCATGGAATATAAGGAAACACACTTATCAAATCATCCGTTATCACATCAAATCATATGTCATCACATCTTATTCTCTATTTATTTTTCATCAATTAAACACTCCAATATTTATTATTACTTTTTCCAATAAAAATAACTGAAAACACAACCAAACAGAAAATCAATTATTCAATTGATAGAGTCACTAATTCTAAGAATAGGTATAAACCCCATAATAATCTATATCTCTATCCAAACGGGTCCTTTGAAAACAAAAGAGAGAGGCCGATGGGTTATGTATTTGTCTTACGTTAGGGTTAGGTACTTTGGGATTTGGGTTGGTTTGACACTTTCACATAGTGGGCTTGGACCTTGGGTGGGACGGTGGGTTAATGACATAGTGGGCCTGGGTTCGGTTCAATGGGCAGTGAATACATAGGTTGGGTTTGATAGTTGGGTCGGAAAAAAAGGGAAGGGTTATTATTTCTTATCGGGTCCATGGGATCCGATAGACCCGGACCCGCCCCATTTGAATAATCAGATCCTTCAAGTCGGGTTCATATTGGATCTCAAGTTTTTCAAGTCGGATATTTTACGTCTTTTATCGGGTCGGGGGTGAAATATCAAGTGTGGAGTAGATGCTAGTTTGATATGACAATGAGGTAAAAAATTACATGAGTAATGCTTAAAACATATTTACTTTTTAAACACTGTATGAGTAATGCTTGTGAAATAAAATTTTTTCTTCTTTTTTTAGGTCTGATTATCTCACCAACATCTCTGAATCCTTCAATGCGTGGATAAACAAGGCAAGACTGTTGCCGATGAGAGAGTTGGTAGACACCATTCGGGTCAAGATCATGGAAAGAATGGATTGTCAGGGTGGCATGGGTTTAACATGGAAAAGAAAGATTGTGCCAAGGCATTAAAGTATATCCAATCAATAATGAAAGATATTGGTGAATATGATGTGAGGAGGGGTGGAGATTATGTAGTAGAGGTGGTTGATCCACATTTCATATATTGTTGTTGTCAACTTGGAGGAGAGGACATGCACTTCAGATAAGTGGAATGCCACGTGTCCATGTCGCATCATTCGTTTCAAGAGTGAGAGGGTTGGATGTGATAGATTTTGTGGATATTTATTTTTTCTTAGAGAAATTTAGAGTCACCTATAATGATACAGTGAAATCAATGTCAAGTAAGGACATGTGAGACAAAGTGAACCTCCCATTCATCGTAGGTCCTCCTAAGACTATTCAGCCTAGATGACGATCAAAGAAGAAGAGATTTCATGACCGAACGAGATGAAGAGAAGACATAAATGTACAAGGTACAAAGGGTTTGGACATCATAGGAGTTCATGTAAAAACCCAATAGCAGAGTTAAGCATTCAATCTACCTCCATAGAAAGGTAAAAAGTGTATGAGTTAACATCTTAAGTTCTCTCTTTGCACTTCAATTTATTTGAATGCACTATAATTATGATTTTGATTACAAATATATTACAAAGGACAAAAAAATACTTCGAGGCATCCACAAGTTAGTGATGTGAGTGATGTGGGAGCACTTAATCCACCCGTGTGTAATGAGGAATTCAGTTCTCAAGCAAGTATTAATATCACTGGAAGGATGGATCCAAGAGGGATAGAAGAGGTAACTTTCAAGACAGGTGATTGTAATGTTTTGCTATTAAATCTGATCATCACTAGTTATCAGTTATGTTTTAATGTAAACCAAACTATTGATTACTATTGAGTTATGCTATTGATCTATGATCGTTGTTGATCAATATTTTTCTTTTCATCGCCATTGGATATGTAGATTATTTTTAGTACAAAAATATATATTATTGTTCTTACAGCCATACATTTTAGATCCAAATTGGGGATAGGATAGAAAATGAAAAAATATATAAAAAAATTATATTATTTATTTTTATGATTGTTTATAAGGACCGCAATATCTACACAATTAAATATAAAAATCCTTGATGGGCATTTTTATCTTTTATAGGGACCAATTTGCCTTTACAATTGTTTATAAGGACTGTAATGTTTATCCAATTAAATGTAAAAGTCTATCATGGGCAATTTTATCTTTCGTACGGATTAATTTGTCTTTATGATTGTTTATAGGGACTACAATATGTACACAATCTAATATAAAAGTCTTTCAAGGCAATTTTGTCTTTTACATGGATTAATTTGTCTTTATGACTGTTTATAGGTGCTTCAATGTCTACACAATTATATGTGACGGAATATTCTAGGAATATTCCGTTAAGTTTGGATGGAAATTTAACTCCGAGATGATAATTGAGTTTTTGTGAGTTTTAAGGGATTCATACGTCTATTCCAATTTTAGTAGAGACTTTTATAAGTTTTTTCATGTTTGTAAGGATTTACATGTCTTTAATCTCTTTTTTTTAAGTTACAAAAGTCAAGACAAGAATGGTGATTGCCAGGTAATTGACTTAATGCCTACATCTGCATAGGTTTGGTAGTGTCTCGACTACTTGGGCCCGAGGCTTTTATTTTTTTTGTTTTTATTTTCTCCTCTCCTCATCTTCACTTTCAGATTTGCATCAATTCTGTTTTTCCTAATCGGTACACAACTCTAAAAAAGAAAGGAAAAAGATACACACAGCCTCCATTGTAGGTCATCCCGTTTTTTTTTTAAAAAAAATAAACCAGAGACTCACATTTTGAAGTGTATGCCGTTATATGAAATGAAATATATACTGAGATACATTAGTATTTTGTTTATTCATAGTAAAAAATTAAAAAAAATTGGATAATATACTTTGATAGGACTCATATACTACATACTACATTATCATAACGTAACGAATTACAAAAATGATTGCGTGTATCAGCGCTCAAAAAAAAAAAAAATTGGGATAATTCCAACTTACAACTGGTGAGTTGTAACTCAACAAACATGGACCACAATGGGCCAAACAGGGAATATTCTGTAGCTCAGTCCAACTCGATTAACTCGTTTATTATTCGTTGAGAAGTCTATTTGAACATTCCCAAAAAAAAAGAATCTCAATAATGTAGAACAGTGACAAAAACATACATCTCTCCTCGTGTAAGGCCAAACACAAACCCATATTCCGCTAATGTTTTCTTGAATATCCTCCATGCATGGCTTCCTCCAACATCTCCACCTACACCTCTCTCTCTGTCTCCTCCCTCTTCTTCTTCCACCTCCTCATCTCCTCCGCCAACTCCACCGACTTCAACTTCTCCTCCTTCAATCCCAACAACAAAGGCATCATTTACTACGGAGCAGCCATCTCAGATAGTTCTGGCTTCATCGATCTCACCAGTACTAACGTCAGCCGGGGCCGAGCCATCTACAACCAATCAATCCTCTTATGGAACCCAATCACTCGACAGCTCGCCGACTTCACCACCCACTTCGATTTCAGAATCATCAGAACCAAGGAATATGGCGTCGGCGATGGGATGGTATTCTTCCTCTCCCCAAATGATTCCTTCATCCCTGACGATTTGGTCAGACTTAACCGCACCAACAACTCGACCCCTCCGTTCGTCGGCGTCGAATTCGACACCTACCCCAACAAATATTGGGATCCGAACGACACTCTCAACCACATCAGCATCGACTTCAACAAACCTGTGAGGTCGGTGGTCTCGAACGGGACTACTTACTTGTTCAACAGCAGTAGTGTCTTGGAAGCTTCGGTCGTCTATAACGGGACGCAGAAAAGATTGAGCGTCAACCTGACCTTCGGCATCAACGGCACTGATTCCGCCGCGCTCACTCTCTCTCACGACGTCGATTTCAGGGTCGTCTTCGACAGTCCATACGTCCACATTGGCTTCTCGGCGACCACCGGCATGTCGGAGTTCCACCAGATCAATTCTTGGACATTCGATTGCACAGACTTCCATCAGACCAAATCCCACCACAGAAAGGTTTGTGTCATCGCAGGAGTAGTCGTGGTGAGTCTCATGACCGTGATTTTGGGTGTGTTGTTGATGTGGTTGGTGCGGAAAATGAAGTCGAGACGGAGAAACAGAGATGATGATGATGATGATGATATCGATTTGGGAGAGAACGAGAGGGGGCCTCAAAAGTTCCCCTACGGCAAGCTAGCCGCTGCGACGGACGACTTCAACAACGAACGGAAGCTCGGGGCGGGGGGCTTCGGCGGAGTCTATAGAGGTTTCTTGAAAGACATGGGTCTTGAAGTCGCCATCAAAAAAGTCTCCGACGCATCAAAACAGGGAAAGAAAGAGTACCTATCGGAGGTGAAGATCATCAGCCAATTAAGGCACCGGCACCTGGTGCAGCTCATCGGCTACTGCCGCAGCAATTCTCGGTTCTTGCTAGTGTACGAGCTGATCCCCAACGGGAGCCTCGACTCGCACCTCTTTGGTCCGAAGCCGCCCCTCGCTTGGCCCGACCGGCACAAGATCGCGCTGGGTCTGGCGTCCGCGCTCCTGTACCTCCACGAGGAGTGGACGCAGTGCGTCCTGCACCGTGACGTGAAGGCGAGCAACGTCATGTTGGATGAGAATTTTGAGGCCAAGCTCGGGGACTTCGGGCTGGCGAGGCTCGTGGAACACGATCAGAATCTGCAGACGACGGACGTGGCGGGAACAAGGGGGTACCTCGCGCCCGAGTGTTACTACACGGGGAAGGCGAGCAAGGAGTCCGACGTGTATAGCTTCGGTGTGGTCGCTCTGGAGATCGCGTGCGGTCGGAAAGTCATCGATTTCACGGCCGGAGAGGAAAGGTTGATTCTGGTGAAGTGGGTGTGGGAGCTATATGGATTGGGGAGGTTGAGCGAGGCAGTGGACGAGAGGTTGGGTGGGGAGTTTGATGAGGGAGAGATCGAGCGGTTGATGGTGGTCGGGTTATGGTGCGCGCACCCCAACCACGCATCGAGGCCTTCGATGAGGCAGGCAATCGGCGTGCTTCATTCGGAGGCGGAGCTTCCGGAACTTCCTTGCAATATGCATTTGCCGTTTGTGGCGCCGCCTCCGATTGATCAAAGTGTGATCTCCTATGCGTCGTATTCAAATTCTCCTGTGTTAGCAAGGTGAAATGGTGATAGTTAAATTTAGATGCTATGGTTGATTTATGGCGAAAATGTTTGGTACAATTACTCTGGGATAATGTTACATCTAGTTCATTTTTCACCATAAATCCAATCTACCAAGTGTTTTAAATTTTTTAAAAATAATATACTCATCTAATGAGGCTTGTATTTCTATAAAAAAATAAAATATATACTCTAGTGAATTGTATATACCTTGCTAAAGTGAGTATATGCTATAATAATTTTTTATCGATACATATGAGACTGAAATTGAGGCTGGAATAAAAATTGTGTGTAACAGCACTCCTTATGTTATTTCTGCTATTATCGCCTGGGTGTTTTGATTTTTTTATTAAAAAAAGAAAAACTTTATGTACTTGTCTCATTTTCAATTTTGATTCTAGATCACATATATTTTGATTTTTTTATAGATAATATATCTTGTGGAGGAAAAATTATTTGTTGATTCTAGACATGACACATGTTTCTCTTAAATGGGCCAATAGATTACCTGATCCAACTCAGTACCCAACAATCGAATTACCCACCAACCAGACCTGTTACGTGTGGAGGATAGCTCGCATGGCTTGCTAAGAAGGAGAAAAAGACCAGACTAGTCACGGCCCGAGGTGCTAGATAAAAGGCTAGTCACAAGGTCAACCTCTCAAGGACACAGCCACTAGGGCATCCCCCAGAGCAAAATGGTCAAGGCCTTCTTTATCCAGTATAGCTGGTAGGGCACGTGCTCGACCCAACAAACAGAATGGCAAAATCCCACATGGCACGCCTGATTTAATGCTATTTGGCCATGTTTTGTAATAGATTGATCAGTACAACATCCCTCGTAATCTTCTCTAACATTGGAATAATCCGTCAAATTAGAGAGACGATTAAATCTCTTGTTTGTCATTTTTTTCTAGTATAAAATGGGCACAGGTGGGAAGAAGAAGATATGCAACCCTAATTCACCATACCATTATTTCATTCAATAACCCAAAATTCCTATTGACTTGAGCATCGGAGTCCCTTTGACCGGCACCACACTAGTGTCAAGAGGTTTTTGAGTGTAGATTCGTTCGATGAAGACTTGGATCACTACTCAAAGGAGGAGCTCCATTGCACCTGAAGAGGTAAATTCCCCCTTCAATCAATATAAGCAAATGGAGTCTCCTTGCTGGATTTGAACCCGACCAAATACGTACGGTGCCTACAGTCACAAAGATACACCAGTGTGGTGCCAGCTAAAGGGGCTCCGATGCTTAAGTCAATAAGAGAATTCAAGAAGATAATCTTTCTCTCAATGTGGCTTTTTAGCAAAATGAACTTCATACCTTGTCCTGGTGTACTTCTCCTTTTTATAGGGTTCTATTGGCCATATAGCCATTGTAACAGTTTTTCCTTTTAATGGCTGTTAGTGGTGAGTTTGTGGTAACTGCCTTATTTTATTATAGCTAAACACGCCCTTAATTACCCACGTTCAACCTAACGGTTACTTGACTCGGTAGACATTTGACCGTTTCAGAGGTTCTATTCACGGTCTTTGTCTAGTCGAGACTCGTGATCCTTCTCGAACGGTAATTTGGTACCCTTTCTCGAGGTGTAAAGCCATCCGATGAGGCCTCAATCTCCTCGTGGGACGATCAGACAGGTTGTGCTCTTTCATACTCTGAAATCCAAGTGAAGTTATTCCAACTAAACCTGAGTCTCCTCGTGGGAAATCAATCTGGTCATGTCTCTTTCTACTCGGGAATACTGCTTGGTATCCATCTGCTCTTTTTTTCATTCAATCGGGTTATCGGTTATCTGGTGCTATAGTTTTTATCCATCTAACCTTTGACACGCGTCGCCCTTTGATAGGATGCAGATTTTTCCTCATTGCACATATATTGGTTGAAGGAATCACACCCCTTCTTATCTCATATTCTCATCCAATAAGATGCATGTTATATTAAAAATGAAGTATATACTCAAATGAATTACATGATTTCGTTTATAAAAAAAAAGTAAATATTTTCTAACAATGTATATACCTTGTTAAGGTAAGTGTACAATGCTAACGATGTATATAAGACTAGAATTGAGGGTTGAAATGACACTATGTATAACAACGCTCTTAATAAAATGTAAAACCTAGGGTAGATGGGGATGTTTTTTGCCAAAAGGAAAATTGACTACTATAACTCACCCGATATTTGTGTCGAGAATACCCGTGTTGAAGAGCCATAGAATTTAGGGTTTTTTTGCATGTATACCCCTCTTAAAACTCGTATTTGTGGAATGACCCCTCTTGTTTCTACCATTGCATAAATACCCTTAAAAATTAGTAAGTCGTGCAAATATGCCCCTGAGATTGTATCTGTGAGTTTTTGTTAGAAATGTTCCATTAGCTACTGTTAATGATACGTGAATAGTCTTTGTTTGCCTGGGCAAATCCCATATCATTCTTCTTCATCTTTCTCACCTTCTTCTTCGTTTTTTCACCCTTCTACTCCTTTATCTTTCATTTCTCCCCTTCTTCATTTTTTTTGTCATTTCTCCTCCTCTGTCTTTCATTTCAGTTCTTTATGAAATGAAGGTGCATCACATAAATGGGTCCAGGTAAAGTCCAACACGCTGTTGAACAATCTAATTATACAACTCTTCTGTAACCATCCCATCGTATCACTTTAAGTAGACAAAATTAAAATTTAATTAACTTCCAACTTAAACCTATTTTACCAGCCTTCTTCACCAGTCAGTCAACCATTTTAACTATGCAACTTCTAATACAACTTTAAGATTATCACAATTTTTATTTTACAAGAACTATCACAATTTTAAATTGCAGGAAGCCAAATAACAACAACAACAATAATATCAAACATTGAGGGAAATTGTGGGAGAAAGAAACTGACATGGGTATTTCAGACATCTAGTGCTCCTGTTGTCCTTCAAAAACCTCACAAGCCCCTCCACATATCGCCCGTGAAGACCACCATCACGTAACAGCCCCTTCATCTCCCGAGCCCTCCCTCTAATACCCTGTTCTTCTCCCCAATCATCCGCGCAATTACGTGATGTCCTGCGTTTATCAGAAACAACACGGGCAGGAGCCTGAAATACAAACCCTCAATGACCGAACTCCACCCACCGTACGTCACGAACCCCCTGACCGACTCGTGCCCAAGATCCTCATCTGCGGCACCCACGTTTGGCAAACGATTCTGCACCCCCTGGTGATGCGGGACATATGTGAGGAAAAGTTATTGCAGAATATTTTATTTCAAATCAATCATCAAAATATAATTCTATGAGAATTGTTATATGTGGAAATTTGCTATATTTGCAAATTTTATGATTTAAAGACATAATACTCAACTTTTCTACTTTAAAAGGTGCATTGAGAATTTTTAGGATCTTATTAGGATATTTTGGATAGATTGAGGATTCTAGGATCTTATTAGAATTTTTGGAATTTTTATCTCTAATAGATCGATAGAATCATGAGTGTGTATTTAATGTTTGTGGCTTCCAAAAGAAGTGAATTAATAAAATTATCTTATTTTTAGATTCTCTTGTGAATTAAGGAGTTTGTGGGATTTTAATGTAGATCGGGTCTTTCTATCGTTTCGTTTCATGTTGCATTACCTGATCCAATCCTCAAACCCCTCCGGCAAAGGCGCGTCCCTCAGCGCCCAAAAGAAGGGGAGCCCACACTCCTCCAGCCCCAGCGCGAGCTCGTGAAGCTGGTCCCCGCTCGGAAGGAATTCGCTTCCGAAGGCCACGTACACCATTGAATTCGGCGACTGCCCGTCGAGCCACGCGAGGTCGTGCTTCTTCCGGTCCTCCTCCTCCTCCTCCGTGGGGAGGAGACCCACGGGCACGACTTGGATCTTGTACAGCCCCGCGAGCGGGTCAAGCCACTCCGCCTCGAATTCTCGGCACCCGCGCACGAGGAGCGCGCGACACCGTCAGATGGTGTGGAAGAACCGGTGCCAGTCGGTCACGCCCGACGCGTTGGGTCGGCCGAGGAGCTCGAGTTGTTGGGTCTCGAAGGGAGGGCACGCGACCTTGGTTGGGAAGGTGACCCAATCCGGCGGCGAAGTGAGGCGGTTGAAGTCCGTGTCCGACGCGTCGAGGGAGGACACCACGGCGAAAAACACAGAGGGGAAGACGGAGAAGTACGCGCAGGGGATGCCGAGGTCGGACGCGATGTCGGAGGCCCAATGGGAGGCGAAGTCGAGGAGGACCCAGTCGGGGTTGTGGTCGCGGAGGAGAAGCGCGAAGGGGGATTGGAGGGCGTCGAAGGCTTTTTTGAGGTGGGGGACGGTTTCGGCGGGGACGTCGGTGGTGGACTCGGCTTGGAAGGGAATGGGAGGGCGACGAAGGTGATGTTTGGGGAGGGGTTTGGGGGGAGGCGAGAGAGGTTTTTTGAGGTGGAGACGTAGGTGATATGGTGGCCGAGTTTGGCTAAGGATTTGGAGAGTTCTAAGAAGGGAAGCTTGTGACCGAAGGCCAGCCATGGAAACACCACTATGTGGAGGCGGCCGGTGTCTCCTCCTCCTTCCATGGTTTCCAATGCAGAGCTCGGTTTTGGGAATTTTTTTCTTGATTATTTATTTATTTATTTAAGATAAGGTGAAAATTTGTCCCCCACTTATAACAAATGACAACTATGTATACGACCGAGTTAGGTCCAACGCGTGGATGCATTCATATCCGTCCGATCGTATCACCTATAAATAAGTAAAGTTAATAATAATATTGAAACAGGGCCCAGGCCCGGCCCGGCCCTGGGCCCAAGCCCGCTGCAAAAAAAAAGACCCTACCCACGGGCTCTGGCCTGATGGGCCAGGCCTGGGCTTTGGACCCATAGATCTAGATTTTAAACATCTTATTTCTTTTATTTTTTAATTATAAATTTTTCATTTGTATATAAATGTTAAAATAACATAAAATTGAAGTGTAATCTTAAAAAAAAAATACTTACATCTATTAAATTTTGAAAAATAAAAATATTAAATGAATTAATTACTTAAAAACTAAATAACTGTATGTACTTAGCTAGGTTAATACCTACATAAATGTCAATGATTTTTATAATTCAACCATAATTCAAATAAAAATTATATGTGACACATTTCTTGCATTGCCCCCCACGGGCCTACAGGCCTTGGGCTTTTTTGGGATCCCAGAACTGGTTGAATGTAAATGGACTGACTCTTTCAGCTTGGCTAGTTTTAAATTGGTTAATCAGGCCTTGTCATCAAATAAAAAAAATCATCTGACCATTGTTTTGTGTGTTATTAAAAATTAAACACTGGTTTGATATCTAGAGTGGAAGCAGGCCGGCCCTAATAATTCAATTTCTTTTATGGGCCCTATAAGAAATTTTAAAGCGGACCCTATACATATTATAAAAAAAAATCTACATTGTTTTAATCTTACACGCTATCAATATTACTAAATAAATGCACATTATCATATAATTATTTAAATTATGACATCACACAATATCATATGCACTTAATAAAACAAAAAAAAAGTAAATTTTAAAAATTTTAGAGAGATTTAAGGAAACAGGAAATTTTAGACTGATTTAGGGAATATTAAAGAGATTTGAGAAAGTTCATTGAGAGGGATTTATTAAAGTAACACATTTTACCTTACATTTTCTTAAATCTACTGAATAAATGGTTCTTAAATGCCCTTGTTGAATGGGGGTATAGCCTATGGGCAACTATCTCTGTGGCCTTGCCCCAGGCGGCCGGTTTTGAGCGGATAGTAAGGTCCTTTTTTAGTGTTCCACACAAGCATGTGATGTATTTGTATTCAGCTTTACATATTTGTCCAATCTGATCTCTCTCTCTCTCTCTCTCTCTCTCTCTCTGGATATCGATAGAGTGCTACAAAAAGGTCCATTTCCATAGGCCGCCGATTGGATTCTAACTTTACAAATCCACCCAATCGGCTGTCCAAAGACAAGCCGCAGTCGTTTGTTTATGGTGACTTCAAAATTTCAATTATAATAAATGTGTAAATAAATTACGAAAAAATCATAATAATTATGTCTAAGGGACTAAACATTATCTAATTTTTTCTTAAACATCAAAATTTAAAACTGTGGGCTAATAATAAAAATACAGAAAAAATTAAAAAACTTATCACTATCAAGACAAAAATAAAAATCGAACAAAAAATCATCTTATTTTTTCTCCGATCGTCCAAGCTATTCACAAACCAAACCTCGGGCCTCGGGGGTGAGTGTATTTCATATTTCTCATTAATAATCATTCGGGTTTTCTATGGATGTAAAGTCAGACATTGCAACCCACCTTATTCAACACAAAATCACATACAATCCAAACAAAACATTAAAAAAAATTTAAAAAAATTCACTTCTATATGAAGCTCTGAATATGAAGCTCCACCATCCAACCCAACCCAACAATGGCTGCTGCTGCTGATCATGATAACGATCCAAAGCTCCACCTTGTCATGTTCCCATGGCTTGCCTCAGGCCACCTAATCCCATTCCTCGAGCTCTCCAAAGCCTTAGCCAAAAAGGGCCACACCATCTCCTACATAACCACCCCAAGAAACCTCACAAGACTCCCCCCAAACCTCTCCCACCTCATCAACCTCATCGGCTTCCCCCTCCCTGCTGTCAACCATCTCCCCTCCGACGTCGACCTCACCATCGACCTCCCCTCCAACTACCTTCGCCCCTACCTCCGCATCGCCTACGACGCGCTCGAGCCCCAACTCTCCGCCTTCCTCGACTCCTCCTCCCCGGACTGGCTCATCCTCGACTACGCCCCCTACTGGGCCGCGCGCGTCGCGCGCGCGCGCGGCGTGCGCTGCGCGTTCTTCAGCCTCTTCTCCGCGTCCTGCCTCACTTTCTACGGCACCCCGTCCGCGCTCGTGGGGGGAGAGGGCGCGCGGACCACGCCCGAGGAACTCACCGTGTCCCCGGATTGGATTCCGTTCCCGTCCCCCGTCGTGTACCGTCCCCATGAAGCGCGGAAGATTTTCAATCCTGACGAAGCCCGGGACAATTCGGGCGTGTCCGAGGCCTACCGCTTCTCGGTCGTCATTGCAGATTGCGACATCGTGGCCGTGCGTAGCTGTGGTGAGCTCGAGCGGGACTATCTTAAGCTTCTCGAGACGTATATGTACCATAAGCCGGTCATCCCACTTGGGCTACTGCCTCCGGTGGTGCCGGACCGCACTGACTCTACTTGGGACGACATATTTGAGTGGCTGGAGAGACAGAAATCAGGGTCAGTTGTGTATGCCGCGTTCGGGAGTGAAGCGAAACTAAGCGTCGAACAGGTGCGGCGGATCGCAGTCGGGCTCGAGTCGTCCGAATTGCCCTTCATTTGGGCCTTTCGGAGGCCGCAAAGCGTGCCCGATAGGGTCGATGTGCTGCCCGAGGGATTCGCGGACATGGTCGGGGCTCGGGGGATCGTGTGCGAAGGTTGGGCGCCGCAGGTGAACGTGTTGGCCCACCCGTCGGTGGGCGGATTCTTGACGCACGTCGGATGGAATTCGATCGTGGAAGGGCTGCAGCACGGGCGGGTGCTGGCGCTCTTGCCGCTCATGTACGATCAGGGTCTCAATGCGCGGTTTATATCGGAGAGGCGGGCCGGGGTGGAGGTGCCGAGGAATGAAGAGGACGGGTCATTCACGAGCGAAGACATCGCGGCGACATTGAGGATGGTGATGGTGGAGGAGGAGGGGGAGGAGTTTCGGGCCGCGGCGAAGGAGATGGGACGGTTGTTTGGTAATGCAGCGTTGCATGATAGATATATCAGTGAGTTCATGTCATTTCTTGTAAACTACAAGGGATGAACAAGAGTTCAGAGTTGTTACACATCAAGACGCACCGAGATTGGATTTATGTGTGTATAGGTACAAATAAGTGCAATTGTATGGTAAACCCCATGTTTGGTCACTAATATAAACTATTTTAGTATAGATAATTATTCTAGTATAGACAAATATACTGGTGTAATAAATCAATTTTTGTTGTATTATGTTTTTAGTTATTCTCGTTTGGAAACGAATTAATAAAAAAATGTATTGTTTCATTGAATATGGATGAATTGTGGATAAAATGTGAATAAAGATAATGACAATTATTTATAAAAGGGATAAATGCATATAACCCCCTTAAATCTTATGAAAATCCAGATAACCCCATCTTTGTGCAAAATCCAAATAACCCCCTGAAATCCATACTAAAATCCAAATTTGTCCTTGAGTTAAATAACCCCTAACAGAATTGGAATATCCTTAGAATATTCCGTTATCTTAACCAAGACATTATGAAATAATACTAACAAGTCCCTATATATTGAAAAAAAGCACAAATAACCCCTATGAATTACCATTTTGCCCCTCATGTTTAATCAAAGTCATCCTCTTCATTCACAGGCTGTGGAAGAAGAGATAAGAAAGAAGAAAGAGAGCAGGGGGGTGGGTGGGTTTGATGTTTAGTACCGAAGACAGAGGAATTATGCATGGAAGCCAATAAACCATGCATGCACACATGACAATGTTAGACATTGATGACCTTTTTGGTGAAATAAGAATGAAATGATTCATTGAAGCATTTTATCAAACATGTATAGTCGAAACATGTGAGGGTCATCACAGGGAGGTCCAAGAGAGTTGAAGCTGAATCATCGCAGTTCAATCTGAGCAGCGATGAGTATGAGTTTATGACTGTGGCGTGGATGATCTCACGACCCGGAGAGGTACTTAATTTGGAGCACCCACATGAACACGTACATCCTCCCCGAATATGTCGTGAGCTTTTAAGTCTGCAACTCCTATTGAAGGTATTGTTCTTTGTTTTGGTTTATTTTCAAACATTTGGTTGAACAAAGTTGTTTGGATAATAAGGCCGCGAATATGAGGTAGTATGGCTGCTCGACGATGAGATGTTATGTCTAGGTTTTTCTGGTGAATGATGGAATGAAGAAGGGTATAAATGTAATATTACATGTAGAGTTAAATTCAGTCAACCCATGAGTTAACTAACAGAAGGGTGTATTTGCATTTTGGTTGGATTTATGAGGGGTTATTTGGATTTAACAAAAAGACAAGGGGCCATCTGAATTTTAATAATAATGTAGGGGGTTATATGCATTTATCCCTTTGTGAAAATATATAAATAAATAAGTTGTCGTGTGCATTCCACTTAATTACATTATGATTTAAAATGGAATAGACGGGATGAAATGATACAATTCCAAGCGGCACCTGCACACTAGCACCAGCAAACTATTTCCAGCTTATTTTCACATGCTCTAGTATAATTATACTCACATAATTTTTGCAAACAACCAAATTTTTTGGACTTATTTATCACCATTCCACATCTATAATTTTACCTAAACAGGGGCTCTTAAGTGTTCGACAAAATTCACCTTGCAATTAGACTAGAACAAACAACAAACCAAAGAAAGCAGGGAATCCTTCATAACCCATCCCTGTAATAACACAGAATTACATGTTCTTCAAACAAATCTGTAGCAATTCACACAATATGAGAGAGCGTATTTACAATACTGGTTTATTTTGGAGGGGAGGTCAGCCTGTGTTCATTGGATTCATGTTTCGATGTCCAGTCCCCACCCATCAGTTGCTCGAAGCCCTCCACCTTCACCGAAGGTGTCCTCACACTGAAGCTTCCCCTGCATCAAATATATCAACATAGAATAATTGAATAGACTTTGAAAATCCTTCATGAATTTAGTGAGAACTTTTTTTTTTGCCCCCAAAAGGCTTACTGTTGCTGGAGTTGAGGAATTTGGTGTGAAGAAATCTGTTTAAACTGATGGCTTGACTGAGCATAATGGTCTGGACATGGCCAGCTGCTATTATTAAATCCTAAAACCACCATTTCATTCTTTCTCAAATTTCTTCATTCTCTTTACTCTCCCACAGCAACCATGGCTGCTTCACAAACCAAAATTACGAAGACCTGATCTTCTCCTTCACCGCCCCGACGGGCTCTTTCCGCTGCAGTATTGGCATCTAATCAGCATCCAACATCGCCGCCCACTCGGCATCACCCTCTCCGTAACCAAATTAATCACCTTCACCAAAAGAGTGATTAAAAATTACCCAAACTAGAGTGATAAAAAAGAAAACAACGTCGACAGCCACCACATCCCCAACGGAGCCTCGCTGTGGAAGAACTCCATCGACCCAACAAGAGTGAACATGTCGCAAATTGGAAATAAAGTCAAAACAGGCTGATCTTCTCATGGTGGTGATTGAAAGCGTTCCTCCACTTGAGTTCGACGAGGCCGACAACAGCCATGCAAATGGCGGAGAGGATGAGGCCAACGCCGACACGCTGGAGGTGGGTGATGCCGGAGGGGTGGCCATTGAGCTTCCTCATGACGGGGATGAGGAATTCGTGGAGGGAGGATTAAGAAGGACATGAAAATGAGGTGAATGACGGGGACGGAAGTGGAGGGGAACAATCAAATCTTTGTTAGGGTTTCAATCGAAGAGGAGATGTTGTTGTGGTGGAGAACGATCGGATCTATGGAGGTGGGGTAAATGATTTCTAAAACAAATTAAAATTTTGGTTTCTCTTTTTTTCGGGTTGAGGGATCGGCAGATTGAAAGGTGGAGATAGACGTGACCTTAATAAAATACACATCCAATATGAAATATATATGAATATATACTTGCAATGACATTTAAGTTAATGGAATCCACAGTTTTCTCTGTTCACGCCTATAGAGGGCTGATGCAAAATACATAATTCTGGATATAAGCACAACATGGTTATGCAGAAGCCGCTGCACACATTGAACACAGAATAAACAACAATCAAAGCAAGATTGAAACAACTTTTTGCAATATGAAACATAATGGGTGGCTTTCTTCCTGTACACATGATAGAAAGAACAAAAATTGCAGTTCCTCGAAAGAGATGAGCATCAAATATCATTCATGAACATCACATGAGAAAAATGAGATTAAAAGATAAAAAGAACATGGCATGCTTCTTGAATTTTGCAAATTATATACAGTTATCATCTTCAAGGATGGCAAGATTGACATCCATTAAATCTTATGGATTCTAGATACCCTGCAATTCTTTTGTTTCTTTTGTATACATGGTCTTCTCCTCCAGTTTTAAATCCCCTCTGTTTCTTTTTATATTGGTGAGGTGGGTGTAAATCTCATTGCATTGTAAATCTTCTCCCTTTTCTCTCTACATGCATTGTATATCTCATCTACAGCAATATATTCTTTCTTTACCCGCAATTTTTTTTTTTTTTGTAAATTATAAGCTGTTTTAATTCATTGCAGATTTATACATGAGACAAGAGGTGCAAAGATTTGAGAAAAGGGATAATTGCTTCTAATTTATTTATAAAGCATAACTTACAAATATTTTAAACAAAATGTTGTTCTACTTTACCATTTGTGTTTATAGTAAATAACGGGAGATGAGAGCATAATGAATTTCCAAATGAATTTACCTTGCCAAGAGGAGGTTGCTTACTATTTAGTCACTGTAACAAAAGATGAAAAGAAGGAAGTGAAAATCAAACCGTTAATAAAATGAAGGTGACATTCAAATCTAAGGAGATGAGAAAAAGAAATAATGTCAATGTGTAGGACATGAGAAATAGAAATAAGGTCAATGTAAATACCAGAAATAAGCTTGCAATAGGCGACAGTGCTATTGCATATTATCACAATGTTCATGTGCTCATGTATAATGACATCCATAAATAGCACAGTTACATGCAAAAAAACCAGATCGAATAGTTTGAAATATTGCTGATTGATTTTTTATTTTCAAGGATCATGAAATCATCTAAATCATTGTGTCATCTAAAATAATAGTTCACTTACTACATGCTAGAAAAGAGATTCATCTAATTAAACCATAGATAAACAGATCACCATGATTCACATGGATGCATATAACATTTTTTTTCAGTTAGCAATTTCTGAAATTTAGAATAGCAAACCATACTGCATGGAGACTATACGTCAATTTGGAAAGCCCTGAACCAAAATAATCAACATATAAATCTACCAATTCAAAGTCCACTTCTCTTAGCTCACAACATTACATATTAATAAAATGAAATGGCAGAAGAGAAATGAACCAAAATCATTTGAGGGTCTCACTTTGTAAGGGTGAAGAGTAGATACAGAGATGGCCCTTTCAACAACTGATTGAATGAACTGATTTTCTAAGTTAAGTTGGTTGGTGAATATGGTATCAATCACAACAAAGGAGCCAGATTTCCTAACATAATCTAGGATCCTGAAGAGGCTCTTGTTGGACTGCAATGGAGAGTTTCAGGTGATGGTGAAGACCCAAGGTTTTGAGTGCATATTGGATTGAAATGGAAGTGGGTAGTAGCAATGTGGGTGGTTCTGATTCATGAAACAGCTGAAGCTCACACACGTGGCATTTAATTTGAAGGCCAAAAACCTTTATAGAGCCTGCAGTGTTGGAAATACTTCTCTATTTGCATGCTAAAATGTCAATAATCAATTGTTAGGTGAAGATTTTGCTGACTTACTACCAGAACATGTCCCTAAAATAAAGAACTTTTGATAAATATGAGTGCCTCAGGAAGAACTCTACAAATTTGTTCCTTGAAAGATAATATTGCTCAGAGGTGCATACAGAATTCATTCCTTAATATGTAATAAGAGCAAATAACCAATGGAAAAACGAATAACAAAAAATCAAGTATATCATTTTTTTTCAGGCTCATCTATGCGATTCTATTTTTTTTTTTTGGTGGGTAAATGAGATTTTGTATTACTATGTGAGCATTTACAAAATGGGGAAGATCAAACTTTACAAAAGATGAACTCAAAAAGAAGCAAGAGAACAACAAAGCTATTGTTGTCGTCTACAATGTCATTTCCACTTCGATCTCAATTGTGTCTTCCCTGTTGCGTCATCCAAAATGAGAGTTCTAAGAGCCGACGGCATAGAGAGGTTGGAGATGATTGAGGTGCCCATGTCCTGTTGAAAAGAGGCCAGGAAGTCTGCCGGTTTGTTACCTTCTCGAGGAATATGGGATATTTTCCAATCTTGTACTTTGCTAAGAAGAGTTTGAATGGACCTAAGTGTGCGGGTTGCAGTCCAAGGAGGAGTTCCCCTGCCCAGCACCCAAGAAATGGCAGTTTTGGAGTCGGACTCGAGCCAAACTTGTGTGAAACCGCTTGCGAGAGCTTGTTCAAGACCAGCTAGCAAGGCCTTCAGTTCAAGAATGTTGATGGAGAAAAGATCGCTTCTAGTGGCAGCCCCGGTGATGAGGTGGGCATTGGAGTCTCGAATGAGATGTCCATAGCCAGCTCGATCTGGTCCAAGCGATCCATCCGAGTTAACCTTACACCATGACAGAGGTGGCGGGCACCAAAGGACCTCAGTGAGCTGCTCTTCTAGAGGGTGAACTTGGATGGAAAATTGAGCAGCCATTATATCCAAGGCCGGGCTGGCCATGGCCCTAACTGTATGGCCCTGGAATTGGATTTTGATGCTTGTTAGGATCTTGCCCAGGACACGGGACTTATGTTCTGCCTTCCCTCTAAAGATTCGTGCATTTCGTTCAGCCCAGATGAACCAAATTGTAGTGGAGAGAATGCACTGGATGAGGGTGTTGAGAGGGTGAGCTTTGCAGTTTGAATCAAGCCATTCAGTCCAATTGGTGATGCTTGAAATGGGAGGGGGCTGAAGGCCTGCTTTCCTTAGGATAGTCTTCCAAATGTAAGAGGAAAATGCACAGTCAAAGAAAAGATGGTTGGCAGATTCTAGGCACTGAAGACATAGTTGGCATGTAGTGGTGGCCTGAAGACCTCTTTGAATAAGACGATCCGAGGTGGGGAGCCTGTTTAGGATGGCGAGCCACGCTGTGAAGCAATGTTTAGGTGTTTGATGGTTGGCCCAAATCCAGTTTTTCCAAGGAGCAGGTGGCCTGGAGTGACGAAGGTAGGCCCAGGCCGCCTGTGTGGATAGAACCCCTTGTTTGCAGTGAGGCCATATGATTTCATCATCCCCAACTCCGCCGATTTCGATTTCTAGAATTGTTGGCCATAAAGCAGTAAGTTGAGAGGGCCATCGAGGGGGCCGAATCCATTTCCCATCCTTGATGATTGCGGATAGAGTAGCCGAAGGAGATAGGAACGGGAGGGAGGAGAAAGACCCCTGTAGGTGATGGGCCAAGCCCCTGCCTTCTAACCATGGGTCATGGAGGATGTTAATGGTGTGGCCAGAGAAAATGATGTATTTGACTTCAGCCTTGATCCAATCACGATTGGAGAGTATTTGACGCCACACCCAAGAACAACCGGAGTTGGAATTAACTTCCCAAGGAGATTTCCTTTTCAAGTAGCGATTCCAAATCCAATCCGTCCATAGGGACTTGCTGTGAGTAATCACTTCCCAAAAGCGAGCCGCCATGGATGCCTTGGACCAATCCTTGATGTTGCGGATGCCCAAGCCTCCTTCCTGTTTCGGATGACAGATTAGGTCCCAATTGACATGATGTATTTTTGCTTGTAGCTTTGGACCTCCCCAGAGGAACCGGCGAAGGATCTGTTCAATGGATCTTTGGATTTTTCGAGGGAGGGTGAATCCTGCTGTCCAATAGTTATGGAAGCTTGAGAGAACTGTTTTGAGTAGCTCAAGGCGACCTGCATGGGAGAGAAGGTGACCGGCCCACCCTTCGATCCGCCTACGAATTTTGTCGAGGAGTGGAAGACACATGCCGGATGAGAGGGCCCCCGAGTATTTGACAGGAAGATTGTGATTCCTGATGCCCAAAAGATGGAGGAAGTAATCATTGTCAGCTGGGTCTCCCCCGAGGAACGCTTGACTCTTTGTTGTGTTGAGGTGAAGTCCCGATGTAGTGGCAAAGTGGTCAAACAGCTTGCGAATGTTTTGAGCTGAGCAAGGCTTGGAGTCCGTGAAGAGCATGAGGTCATCGGCGAAGCATAGGTGAGAGATTGAGGATGGGCCCGCCAAGAACTTCCCAATGCGCTTGCTTGATAACTCCTCATTGAACTGAACTGAGAAGGATTCCATGATCAGTACAAAAAGGAGGGGAGAGAGGGGATCACCTTGTCTCAGGCCACATGAAGAGGTGAAGAAGCCTTTGGGAGACCCGTTAACCAAAACAGAGAAGGATGCCGTGCTGACACAATTCAAGATCATTTGGACCCAATGGGCTGGGAACTTGAAGCCCTTCAGGACAGCTTCGAGGAATGGCCAGCGGACACTATCAAAGGCCTTCTTGAGGTCAATTTTGATACATGCTCTCCCGACACCTGAAGTTGTGTTGAGATAGTGCACCAACTCATGAGCGAGGAGGGTGCTATGCGCAATGTTACGACCTTTGATGAAGGCCGATTGATGTGGGCTAATAAGTCGCAGGAGGAAACATTGGATACGAGATGCCATGCTCTTGGTGATGAGTTTGTAAACCGTGTTGCAGAGGGAGATGGGACGGAATTCATCCAATGTATCAGCAGCCTTGGATTTGGGAATCAGGGCGATGAAGGAATGGTTTAGTTGGCGAAGCATGTACCCAGAGGAGAAGAAGGCTTGGACAGCAGCCACCGTATCTTGTTTGACAACATCCCAGCATACCCGAAAGAATTCAGCAGTGAATCCGTCAGGCCCTGGGCTGCCATCTTTCCTCATGGAGAATAATGTGTCGGTTACTTCCTTCTCTGTAATCTCTTTGTTGAGAGAGTTGATATCCTCCTGAGTGAGGGATTGAGGAAAGGAGAGTTCAGGGACCGGTTCAGCATTTTCTCGGTTCAGCAAATTAGAATAAAATCTTATTGTCTCCGTCTCCACATCTTCTGGTTCAATTGAGGAGGACCCATCGGGTAAGATAACTTTTCGAAGTGTATTTGTTGCCTTTCGTCCCATAAAACTCGAATAGAAGAATTTGGAGTTCCGATCTCCGAGTTGGAGCCACATTTGTCGGGATTTCTGTCGCATAAACGATTCTTCTTGGCTTAAAGTGGACTCATAGAGCAGTCGAGCACTTCGCTCCTGGAGGATAAGGGTGACATTGGAAGGATCTTGGTGTAAGGATGCTTGAGAGGTCTCAAGTTGTTGTCTAGTCTCCTGCAGGCGCCTGTGGACGGACCCAAAGCTGTGGAGATTCCAGTGTTTCAGGACTCCTTTGAGGCGCTTGAGTTTTTGAGCCAGAACAAACAGGGGGGACCCCCAGATTGGAATGGCCCAATTGTGGGCAACCATCTCTAGGAAGTCTGGGTGAAGGGTCCACATGTGAAAAAACTTGAAGGGCTTTGGACCCGTCGCGACCACGGGGGCTTGATGGAGGACCAAAGGCGAGTGATCAGAGATGCCTTCCATGAGGTAATGCACGTAGGAGTCAGGATAGTTGCTGATCCAATGGTGATTACCCAGCACTCTATCAAGACGAGATGAGATTCTTTGATCTTGCTTGTTGGACCATGATAATGTATGGCCAGTAGATTTGATATCGACAAGATCGCAAGCCAAAAGGGAATTATTGAAGCGATGCAATTGCTTTAGATTAGGACGACGTCCTCCTATCTTTTCATTAGCATAACGGACTTCGTTGAAGTCTCCACCCACTATCCAATTGTGTCCTCCACTGGACTGTTTGAGGTTGGTGAGGTTAGCCCAAAGAAGTGCCCTCTCTGCCTGATCGTTGGATGAATACTTGCATAGACAGCCGTGATGTCCATTGAGGAGCCTTCTTTCAGGTGGGTGACTTCACAGTGGCAGAATTGAGTGGATTCTGCAGTGATTTGAATTTGGAGAGAGTTGGGGTTCCATAGGATGAAGATGCGACCCGAGGGGTTGATGTGGAACGAGGAGTTGGGAAAGATGAAACGGGCAATGTGTTGGGCTTGTGCCGGTTGAAGTTTAGTTTCCAAAAGAGCGATGAAATCGCAATTGTGTTTAGCAAGCAGATTTTTAACATCTAGTTGCTTTGTCCTTGCGTTGAGACCCCGGGTATTCCAAAAGAGGAACTTATTCATGGAATGGTTGGGAGGGAGCTGATTCATGGGGCTGCCCCTTTCAAGGTGGGTTGCCCTTTATCTATCTTCGATTTGGAGGTTGAACTCGGCTGGGATGCATTGTCAAGAGCATGCTGTTTCGCTTCTTTCTTCTGTTTCTTGTGCTTGCCTTTTTTCTTCCCTAAGAAATCAGAGGCAGATTGAAGAGACTCAGAGGTTGATTGCATATCTGACTCTAACGTGACCTGAGGTACCACCGTGGGAACCATTGCCTCACCACTCAACGGAGGGGGGCCTGAGGCTGCTGTTGGGGGGGGGGGGGGAGTTTGGGAGGTTGAGGCATCAGATTTAGGGGGTTTGAGGGCTGAGGTATCAGGTTGGAGCATTGTGGGTTGGGGAGAGTCCGTGATTGGGAGTCTTGTGCCAGTGGGGTTAGAAGGCGGACCAGAGGAGTTGTCAAGTGTGGAGGATAAGGGAGCTGGAGTGTGTGGAGTGATGGGTGGGAGGGATTCGGATGGGGTGACGGTAGAAGGACTGGGTAGGGGATTAAGGGATGAGGTGTTGGTTGGGGAGGTTGACCTGGCAGCAGCAGCAGATAGGGCTCCGGAGGGGTGACTAGTTTTCCCGCACATTGCGTTGTCATGGCCGAAGGTTGAGCAGGCCGAGCACGCCTGAGGTTTCCAGTCATATAGCACTGGAAGATGGATGAGTTCGCCATTGCTCCTCACGCAGACAGAGTCCGGGAGATTCGTGCCGGCCTGCACCTCTACGCAGACCCGTGCGTAAGAGATGCGATTCTATTTTAGGGAAGAGCACATAAATAATCATCCAGTTTTCAAGAAACTAAAAAAATATTTCAAAAAGGATGCTAAAGAAAACTTTTATGTTTATTGATGAATGTACTTTTATATCTTGCCTTTAAAAAAATAGATAATTAAACATTCTCCCAAACCTAAATTGTCTCTTGAAGAAAACAATGTGTATGAAGACTTGCAAACACTAATTGAAAGCAATTGTCAGTTCTTGCTTTAACTTTCTTTCTTAAAATAAATTAATCCCATTGAATCGTAAGCCTTGACAGATGTGTCCCAAAACCCCTTCATCCCCATTTTTCCCTGCCTTTTAAAAAAAAGCACTTGAAGCCGCCTATATCAAATCTAAACCCCCTTCATCCCATTCTTGCCCCACCCAAAAAAAGTGTTGTTACATATTTTTTGTTTTTTTTTTTTTTTGCCCCAATATGTGATCCAGTTTAAAACCTTAAGAGCTACAACAGGTTTCAAGAGTATTTCAAAAGAAACATGAGACGTGATTGAAGCCGAGTGACCCTCCAAAGAAACACAAACCGGAACCGCCAGGAGGAGAACGATGAAGACCTGCCGTCATTCGGTGGAGATGATGACGAGGAGGGAGAGGGGGGCGGCGAGGAATCAAGCGGAGGAGACGAATTCGATGATGGAGGAGGAGGTCTGGACGTGGAAAACCCGGAGTGGAGGAGAGACGAATGCGAAATTCCCAAAAATTACGAGGATGTCTTTAAGTGCCCCCTCAGTGACAGCGATTGAACGGTAGAGATCACTCGACCGAATCGACTGGGTGAACCCGAAAATTGCCATCTGGGATGAAAACTTTTGTCTTCATCGTGGTGTTTTATTATACTATACTAAAATTAGAGTATTCATACCTCTCAATCAATTCTGATAATTATCACTGATATAGTAAACATATGTGTTGTTATCCGTTCGGTAACGTGATTATGTTTTTTTAATAAAGCAGGAAGCAGGAAGTGTTATCAAATATATTTTAAAAAATAGATTTAACTAAAAATTGAGATTTTTATTTTTAAGTCCCTACAAACCATGATATTTAGTGATCGATCTTTCACTTCTTCGTATTTGGATTTTAGTCCCCAGATTCAAAAGACATGTTCCTTTTTAGTTCCTATTAAGGACTAAAAAGAAAAATAAATAATTTATGGATAGGTCCCTCTCAGAGACTAAAAATGAATTATCATTTGAATCTGGGGATTAAAAAATAAATATGAAGAAGTGAGGGATCGATCATTAAATACCATGGTTTGTGGGGACTGAAAAATAAAAAACCCTAAAAAATTACATACAGTTTTTAGTAAAAAAAAATGTTATTTTTAAAGTCATATTATTCAAAATCTTATTTTCAATATGTTTCCAAATGGTATAGTCTATTTTTTCCGATAGAGTCAATTTTATAACTAGATACTCATAAGGAAAAGTTGGCCGATATATGCAGCCCATTTTACAAGAAATCCACCCCGTTAAAAAAATAAAAACAGTTTTCATGCACTGTTGCAATAAGAGGAAATTCACTCTGAGATCGGCATTCCCTCTGGCGATGGTTGTAAATTATGATCGCTCAAAGGTCCAGCGAGCTAGAGTCAGAGAGATGCCATTTGTCATATGTTCGACTGAGGGTTTAACATGTGTACCAACCTATGTTGGCAACCACTCGATGTGACGGTGTTGAAGTATGGTCGTCTGAAAGTCCGGTGAGCTAAAGTTAGATTGAATAAATTCACATTGTTTTAAGTTTCAGACCAAATATGACAAATTTCACATTTAAACACATAGAATAGATAGTCATAACAACATTTATAACACATTAAAATATGATCTTCGCATTCTATAACCAATCATTCATGCAACTACACAACAATATATATGTTCAAATTCCATAACCATTCATGCGACTATATCAATTTTTTCCATATATAAAAATAAATAATTTATCCAATAAAAACAATTACTTCATTTTCAAAAATAAAAATAAACATAAAAACAATTACTTGGCCACAAGAAAAGGCCTGATTCGTCTCCACCCCCTCCCTTCTTATATATCGACATTTTATTATTATTATTTTATGGTACTCTTTTTTTCTTCATGTATGACTTTGAAATTTGAACATGTATTTTATTGTGTAGTAACATGAATGGTTTAATATGAAATGCTAATATCATATTTTGATGTGTTATAAATGTTGTCATGATTGTCTATTCTATGTATTTAAATATGAGATTTGTCATACTTAATCTAAAACTTCTAATAATGTGAATTGAATATCTCTGACTTTAACTCGTCGGGTCTTCAAACAACTATACTTTAGCACCATAATCTAAGTAGTTACCGACCTAGGTTGAAATACATGTCAAACCCTCAATCAAACACATGACAGGAGGCATCTATCTGACTCTAGCTTGCCGGACCTTTGGGTGATCATAATTCATCACCATCATCAAAGGGAATGCCGACCTCAAGTGAGTTTTTTTTTTTTTTTTGTAGCAATGTATGAAAACTGTTTTTATTTTTTTTAACGGGATGAGTACCAAGACATGAATAAAAATCAAATGGTAAATCATCTAATTTTTTTTGGTCATCATCGTATACCCATTCAACACCACATTAGCCATTCACAAACCAACACCACATTTTTCATATTTCTCATTGAAGAATCATTCTGGTCTTCTATGGATATATGTCAAACTTTGCAACCCACCTAATTCAACACAATCATATACAATTCAAACAAAACATTAAAACAAAATACAAAAAACTTCCCATCTATATGAAGCTCTGAATACGAAGCTCCACCTCCCGACCCACCCCAACAATGGCTGCTGCTGCTGATCAAGACAATGATCCAAAGCTCCACCTTGTCATGTTCCCATGGCTTGCCTCTGGCCACCTAATCCCATTCCTCGAGCTCTCCAATGCCTTAGCCAAAAAAGGGCCACACCATCTCCTACATCACCACCCCAAGAAACCTCACAAGACTCCCCCCAAATCTCTCCCCCCAAATCAACCTCATCGGCTTCCCCCTCCCCGCCGTTGACCACCTCCCTCCGACGCCGACCTCACCATCGACCTCCCCTCCAACAACCTCCGCCCCTACCTCCGCATCGCCTACGACGCGCTCGAGCCCCAACTATCGGCCTTCCTCGACTCCTCCCCGGACTGGCTCATGCTCGACTACGCCCCCTACTGGGCCGCGCACGCCGCGCGCGCGGCGCGCGCTGTGCGTTCTTCAGCCTCTTCTCCGCGTCCTGCCTCGCTTTCTACGGCACCCCGTCCGCGCTCGTGGGGGGAGAGGGCGCGCGGACCACGCCCGAGGAACTCACCGTGTCCCCGGGCTGGATCCCATTCCCGTCCCCCGTCGTGTACCGTCCCCATGAAGCGCGGGAGATGTTCGAAGCCGGACTAGTCCCGGACGATTCCGGCGTGTCCGAGGGCTATCGCTTCTCAGTGGTCATCGCAGATTGCGATGTCGTGGCCGTGCGTAGTTGTGGTGAGCTCGAGCGGGACTATCTTAAGCTGCTCGAGACGGATATGTACCGTAAGCCGGTCATCCCGCTTGGGCTACTGCCTCCGGTGGTGCCGGACCGCACTGACTCTACTTGGGACGACATATTTGAGTGGCTGGAGAGACAGAAATCAGGGTCAGTTGTGTATGCCGCGTTCGGGAGTGAAGCGAAGCTAAGCGTCGAACAGGTGCGGCGGATCGCTGTCGGTCTCGAGTCGTCCGAATTGCCCTTCATTTGGGCCTTTCGGAGGCCGCAAAGCATGCCCGAAGGGGTCGATGTGCTGCCCGAGGGGTTTGCGGACCGGGTTGGGGCTCGGGGGATCGTCTGCGAAGGTTGGGCGCCGCAGGTGAACGTGTTGGCGCACCCGTCGGTGGGCGGGTTCTTGACGCATGCCGGATGGAACTCGATCGTGGAAGGGCTGCAGCACGGGCGGGTGCTCGCGTTCCTGCCGCTCATGTTCGATCAGGGGCTCAATGCGCGGTTTATATCAGAGAGGCGGGCCGGGGTGGAGGTGCCGAGGAATGAAGAGGACGGGTCGTTCACGGGGGAGGACATCGCAGCAACGTTGAGGTTGGTGATGGTGGAGGAGGAGGGGGAGGTGTATCGGGCTGCGGCGGAGGAGATGGGACGGTTGTTTGGTGATGCGGAGTTGCATGATAGGTATATCAGTGAGTTTCTGTCATTTCTTTCAAACTACAAGGGATGAACAAGAGTATGATAGTCCTATGTGGGGGTGAAGGTGAGGTGAAAGTAAAAGTCTGCACTATACTTGTATGAGAGTTGTTACATCTCAAGATGCATTAGTACAAATAAGTGGAATTGTATGGTAAGATATGTTTGGGTAACAATATAATATATTCTAATATAGAAAATTATACTAATGGGATAAATCAATTTTATTTTAGTTGTGTTTTTAGTTATTCTTGTTGCAAAATATAATAATGAAATTTTGTTATTTTGTTGAACATGAATATATTGTGAATAAAAGTGAATAAGATGTGAATAATGATTTATAAAATGTGAAGAAAAAAAATGATTTGATATGCACATTACATTTATCTAGTAGTAATTTAATATGTGGTCCTTTATTAATATGTGGATTATGTTAACACAATTTAACATAATTGATTGATAATTTAACACAATTTCAAGAAAGCGTGCAATACTATTATCAGCTTATTCCCACTTATTCTGACATTATTAAACTCATTTATTCTTTACAAACAAATAAGTTTTTTAGACTTATTCACCCTTATTCTATGATATTACACATCTATTATCCTGCCCAAGCCGACTAGACCAGAACAGGACCAACCAAAGGAAACAAGGAATCCTTCTTGAATAACCCATGACTGACACAACACAGAATACATGTCCTTCAAACAAATCTGTAGCAATACACAATATGCAAGAGCGTATTTAAATGTACCTATTTTTTTTGGAGGGGAGGAAGCCTGTGTTCAACGGATTCATGTTTTGATTTTGAGCCCCACCCACCTATTTTTTTTTGGAGGGGAGGACAGCCTGTGTTCAACGGATTCGTGTTTTGATGTTGAGCCCCACCCATCAGTTGCTTGAAGCCCTCCTCCACCTTCACCGGCGGTGCCCTCACGCCGAAGCTGCCCCTGCATCAAATATATCCACACAGAATGAATGAATAAACTTTGATGATCCTTCATGAATTTAGTGAGAAATTTTTTTTTTCTGCCCCCAAAAAACTGGAGTTGAGGAAAATTTGGTGTGAATAAATCTGGTTAAACTGATGGCTTGACTGAGCACGATGGTTGGCCATGGCCAGCTGTTGTCTGAACTGCTGCAATTGTTGTTCAGCGAAGGCATTCGGCATAGTATTTTTTTAAAAATATAGAAAAGTACAAGGTACATTATTTTAAAAAAAATTTAAATATATATTCAAATGAATTAAATATATGTATTTTTTAAAAAAAAACAAGTTAAAAGGATATATACATGGAGGATGTAATGAGTGTATCAAAATAATTTTGTCAAAATTGAAAACAATTCCTGTTGTTTTGTACCCGGAGTGAATATATATACATCATTCATCCCTTGATTAAAAAAAAAGAGGTGAAATCCCAGGGTAGAGGGGGATAGTTTTCGCCAAAAAGAAGGGAGCTACTTTAACTCACCCTGTGTGTAACAGTGTTAAGAAACTTTGTGTTAAGACCCAGAGAATTATGTATGAACAAATGAAAGTGTGTCATATGAATGAGTCAGGATTAGGTTCAACGCGCTTGTGATCATTTGTTCTTATCATTTCAAATAGACAAAATTAGAATTCAATTAAATTTCAATTGAATGGGCCTTCTCCCAACTTATGCAACTTCAGACATAGGGAGGCATAGGGGGAGAAAAGAGGGAGGGATAAGGGGGTTACTTCAGACATCAAGTGCTCGTCCTACCTACGGACAAGGATTCTCCTGACTTGTCGTCCCTCAAAAACTTGACAAGCTCCTCCACATATCGCCCGTGAAGAGCCCCATCACCGAACAACCCCTTCATCTCCCAAGCCCTCCCTCTAATACCCTCCCCTCCCTCCCCCACCATCACCAACCTCACTGTTTCCGCAACCTCCCCACTCGTCACCGACCCGTCCGCCATCCCCCTCGGCACCTCCGCCCCAAGCCCCTTCTCCCCAATCATCCGTGCTAAGAGGTTCTGTGCTACGCTTATCGGGAACAGCACGAGCGGGAGCCCAAAATACAGACCCTCAATGACCGAACTCCACCCGCCGTGCGTCACGAACCCCCGGATCGACTTGTGTCCAAGGATCCTCATCTGAGGCACCCAAGTCCGACAAACGAATCCACGCCCCCTGATGATGTAGGACAATTGAGAGAAAATCATTACAGTATATTTAATTTCACATCAATCATAAAAATACATATTTTACGAGAATTTTTGTCATATACGGTAATTTGCTATATTTACATATCTCATAATTTAAATGTGTGTAATAATCACATTTTATACTTTAAAAGTTGCATCTAAGATTTTTAGGATCTTAATAAGATTTTTATTTTTAATAGAATCATAATTGACATTATAAATATGTATTTAATATTTGTGGCATATAAAAAAAAGTGACACCGGTTGTTTTATGAAACAATTTTTATAAATCAATAAAATTATGTCATTTTTTTATTTTCTTTCTTGTTAATTTAAGGAGTTTGTGGGATATCAGATCCTTCTATTGTGGTATTACCTTGTCCGATCCTCGAACCCCTCTGGCAATGGCGCATCCCTCAGCGCCCAAAAGAAAGGGAGCCCACACTCCTCCAGCCCCAACGCGAGCTCGCGAAGCTGGTCCGCGCTTGGAAGGAATTCACTTCCAAAGGCCACGTACACCACCGACTTCGGCGACTGCCTGTCGAGCCATGCGAGGTCATGCTTCTTCCGGTCCTCCTCCATCTCTTCCGGGGGGAGGAAACCCACGGGCACGACTTGGGTCCCGTAAAGCCCTGCGAGTGGGGCGAGCCACTCCGCCTCGAATTCGCGGCACCCGCGCACGAGGAGCGCGCGACAGCCCCGGATGGTGTGGAAGACCCGGTGCGCATCGCTCACGCCCGACTCGTTGGGTCGGAGGATGAACTGGAGTTGGTGGGTCTCAAAGGGGAGGAACGCGACCTTGGTTGGAAAGGTGACCCAATCCGGCGGCGAAGTGAAGCGGTTGAAGTCCATGTCAGGCGCGTCGAGGGAGGACATCACGGCGAGCAAGACAGAGGGGAAGACGGAGAAGTACGCGCAGGGGATGCCGAGGTCGGACGCGACGTCGGGGGCCCAATGCGAGGCGAAGTCGAGGAGGACCCAGTCGGGGCTGTAGTCGCGGAGGAGGCGCGCGAAGGGGGATTGGAGGGCGTCGAAGGCCTTCTTGAGGTGGGGAACGGCGTCGGCGGGGACGTCGGTGGTGGACTCGGCTTGGGAGGGGAGGGCGACGAAGGTGATGTTTGGGGAGGGGTTTGGGGGGAGGCGAGAGAGGTTTTTTGGGGTGGAGACGTAGGTGATGCGGTGGCCTAGTTTGGCCAAGGATTTGGAGAGTTCTAAGAAGGGGAGCATGTGACCGAAGGCCAGCCATGGAAACACTACTATGTGGAGGCGACCGGTGGCTCCTCCTTCCATTGTTTCCAATGCAGATCTCGTTTTGGGGAGTTCTTGTGAGATTTTCTTTAAATTTAAGATAAGGTGAAACATACTATACTCCCTCACCCCCTAAATTGAAATATAAAAAATTGTCGTGTTGTATCATGCACATTTTTTATAATATATAAATGTTAGAGTTGTTAGCTGGCTGCACATGCTCATTTATAAATACATGGTCCTCTTTGGCCAAACAGATCTTGGATTGTGATGCATAGACAAACCAATTGAACATTGGTGTGTGTGTGTATTTATAAAAACAAAGGTCTCTGAGGGAGTTCCATCAACCGCTTTCTGATGTGTCCGATTGGATTTTTCCTTTTTTTTTTTTTTGGGGGGGGGTGGGGTTTTCAAGGATCGGACATTGCGAGAACTACATAGACCTAGGGTAGAGGCCCATAAGACCAGTGGGCAGAACCCACAAACACACACAACCTAAATGGTTGATTTTTTATTTTTTTTTCTCATGTCATCAGGAGTCTGTCATTCACCATTGTGTCAAGTACAGGCAGGACGTGTCTGATTGGATATCAACTTTACAAATCAGCCCAATCAAATATCCACGGACAAGGCAACACCGTCGGTTTTTTAAGGAGAGTGCATAATGTGATAATAAGTTTAATCTTTGGGAAAAATCTTTGAGAACCCTTGTAATCTGGTCGAAATTCACATAATCTTCTGATTTTTCCATATATCCATATAATCTCTTGTAAACACACTTATAAATGAGCATGTCAATCGAATAGATACGGATCAGATACAGATTTTTTCGGATAATTGACATGTTTAAATATTAACATTAATTTGGATAATCAAGTGATATTTTAGATAGAGATGAAAATTAAAATTAAGATTTTAAGATTTATTTTCTCTTTCAGATATCATACATTGAAAATTTAATAGAATTATAATATATTATCATTGTGATTAATCATACAAGATAACAATATGAGCAATATATAATCCAAATATATGTATTTTTATAATACATGTTGGATGAGGATAATTTTCGGATATTTAAATATCGGATATTTTTTATTTTTCAAATACAGATTGAAATTTTTTTTCAAATAATTCACAAACTTTCCATAAATTCAAAAATCCAAAATGTCAATTTTACCCCTATGGGTACCTTTAAACCCCATACTTCCCCCTCTCTTCGCAAAAAAACCCCATTAGAAAGTTCAATAACCCAAACATTCAACAAATCTCACCTTGATCACAGACAACCCTAAAAATCCATATTTTCTCAACGCATTCTCTAAGACTGATTGTTTTATGCAATTCATATTATAAAACTGTTTGGTTTAGTAAAAAATATAATCACTTATTCAGATAAAGTGTGTTTGGTTCACCACTTAACAGTAGTACTTATTAGAATGATATTTTGATCTATTTAATAAGTGTTGAATGTTATTTTGATGTTTAATTTAATATTTGAAAACATTTAATTTTGAACTATTTTAAAAATATAAATTTCTTCCATGAAATATATGTCTCACTTTACGGAGTGAACAATGAAATGCCCATAGAAATCTCATTTTCCATTCACAATGTGGCAATTGATTGAGGTGCACAATAAAAAAAAGAAAGAAAAAAAAAATTCATATAAGCAATAGAGAGAAAAAAAGAGAGAGAAATGAATACTAGCTGTCAACTTCTCATCAGACATCACAACCATACCTACCCACACCCTCCTATAGGCCCTCCCATGAATTTTCCTTTCAAATATAGTAAGTAGTTGTTTCTTTTTAGACAAGGTAGATGGCTCACCCTTGGTTCAATTATTAGCTAGAAATTAATGTTTTAACTGTTATTTTTGTAATCAATAGAACCTCCAATGTAAAGATAGAGCAGAAGTTGCACATCCACCCTACATAAAATTTGAAACTAGAAGAAGAATTCAGGAAAAGAAGCAGAGGGAAAACAGAGGAGGAATTCGGGGGGCTCGTTTTCCGATCCGACGGCCGCGATGACGCTCTCGCGATTGCGGTGGATGGTCGGATCCAGAGCGAACAGCGGGAGGAGGTACACGTATCGTGATCCTCCGGTGCTGCGCTTGTAGCGCTTCTTCTTCGTCATCTCGGCTTCAGGCAGGGCGTCTTCGGCGCAGGAGGCTGCGGTGACTGGAGCTTTGTCGTCGGAGGTGGTAGAGGACATTTTGGGCTTCTTCTGTAAGGGGGGAGTCCATTTTTTGGTTTTCAGCGGATTTGTTTTTGGTCGTCGGAGGTGGTGGACGGTCGGCAATGCGGGGTAGGTGATGAGGTTGCAGCCTTGCAGGAGGTGAAACAGAAGGTGTAATGGAGTTGATTGAGAAAGGTTAAAGGAGGCGTAAATTTGGAAATCTGGATATAACATTTTTAATCAGGGTTTAGATAAATACGCTTTCAATATTCCAACTCGGGGGGTTTGGAATCTTTGGATGTAAAGACAAACTTCGCAACCCACCACATTCAACATCAAAAAGTCATGTAAACACAAAACATTAAAAATAGGATAATTAGCAAAATTAAAGTTGTGAACACTTTTTCTTCTTTGATTAAATATTAATTAATGATTGAGATTTTTTTATGAACCTTTTTAATGGCTCAGATTTTTTTATGTCACACTTGAGAAAAAAGAAGATTATAGAAGCTTTCTTTATCTTTATCAATTAATTTTTTTAATTAAATTTTTAAAAAGCATTATCCTTAAAAGATCTTTCATGATTTAATCTTTATGATTTTCTTTTCAATTGGATATATTTTAAACAAAAACAATCCACGATTTTCTCAAGATAATCATAAACAAAACTCCCATTCTAAAAAAAAAATAAAAAATTATTGAGTGAGTCCAGTGCTACTTTTTGTTAATATTCATTTTAACTATGCTATTTATACAAATTGCCCTTAAAAATATAAAAACCTTCCCATCTATATATGAAGCTCTGAATACAAAGCTCCACCTTCCAACCCAACCCAACAATGGCTGCCGCTGCTGATCATGACAATGATCCAAAGCTCCACCTTGTCATGTTCCTATGCCTTGCCTCAGGCCACTTAATCCCATTCCTGGAGCTCTCCAATACCTTAGCCAAAAAGGGCCACACCATCTCCTACATCACCACCCCAAGAAACCTCACTAGACTCCCCCAGAACCTCTTCCCCCCTCATCAACCTCATCGGCTTACCCCTTCACCCCGTCGACCACCTCCCCTCCGACGCCGACCTCACCATCGACCTCCCCTCCAACCACCTCCGCCCCTACCTCCGCATCGCCTACGACGCGCTCGAGCCCCAACTGTCCGCCTTCCTAGACTCCTCCGACGACGACTGTCTCATCCTCGACTACGCCCCATACTGGGCCGCGCGCGCGCGCCCGCTGCGCTTTCTTCAGCCTCTTCTCCGCGTCCTGCATCGCTTTCTACGGCACCCCGTCCGCGCTCGCGTGGGGAAAAGGCGCGCGGACCACGCCCGAGGAATTCACGGTGTCCCCCGTCTGGATCCCCTTCCCGTCCCCCGTCGTGTACCGTCCCCATGAAGCGCGGGAGCTCTTCAAAGAAACAGGTCTCGTCCCGGACGATTCGGGCGTGTCCGAGGCTTATCGCTTCTCGGTGGTCATCGCAGATTGCGACGTGGTGGCCGTGCGTAGTTGTTGTGAGCTCCAGCGGGACTATCTTAAGCTGCTCGAGACGGATATGTACCATAAGCCGGACGTCTTGGGCTACTCCCTCCGTTGGTGCCAGACCTCGTCGACTCTGCTTGGGATGACTTGTTTAAGTGGCTGGAGAGACAGAAACCGAGGTCGGTAAGCGAAGATAGGCATCGAACAGGTGCGGCGGATCGCTGTCGGACTCGAGTCGTCCGAATTGCCCTTCGTTTGGGCCTTTCGGGGGCCGCAAAGCATGCCCGATGGGGTCGACGTGCTGCCCGAGGGGTTCGCAGACCGGATCAGGGCTCGTGGGATCGTGTGCGAAGGTTGGGCGCCGCAAGTGAACATGTTGGCGCACCCGTCGGTGGGTGGGTTCTTGACTCACGTTGGATGGAACTGGATTGTGGAAGGGCTGCAGCACGGGCAGGTGCTGGCACTCCTGCTGCTCATGCTCGATCAGGGGCTCAATGCGCGGTTTATATCAGAGAGGCGCGGGCCGGGGTGGAGGTGCCGAGGAATGAAGAGGATGGGTCGTTCACGGGGAAAGACATCCCGGCAACATTGAGGTTGGTGATGGTGGAGGAGGAGGAGTTTCGGGCCGCGGCAGCAGAGATGGGACGGTTGTTTGGTGATGCAGAGTTGCATGATAGGTATATAAGTGAGTTTCTGTCATTTATTGTAAACTACAAGGGATGAACAAAAGTTCAGAGTTGTTACACATCAAAACGCGTTGAAATTGAATTTCTGTGTAAATAGGTACAAATAAATGGGATTGTATGGTAAACCCCGTGTTTGATCATCCATATAAGCTATATTAGGATGTATAATTATTCAAGTATGGACAACTATACTGATGTAATAAGTCAATTTTTGTTTAGTTATGTTTTTAGTTAATCTTGTTTGGAAACATATTAATAAATTTTTTATTATTTGATTGAACACAAATGAATTGTGGATAGATGTGAATAAGATATGGATAAGAATTTATAAAATATGAAAAAATAATTTAGTCTGCGCATTCCACTTGTTGGTTACATATGATTCAACATGAAATGGAATGGGTGGAATAACACAATTTCAAAAGCCACCTGCAAACTATTACCAACTTATTTCTACATATTACAGCATAATTATATCCACGTATTCTTTGCAAACTAACAATTTTTTATTTACTTATTCATCTCCATTCTATCATATTCCACATCTTTTTTTCTACCTACACAGGAGCTAATAAGGGTTCGACAAAATTCATCTTGCGACTAGACTTAGAACAAACAACCAACCAAAGGAAGCAAGGAATCCTTCTAGAATAACCCGTGACTGTTACAATACAGAACTACATGTTCTTCAAACGAATCTGTAGCAATTCACACAATATGCGAGAGGTATTTACAGGCACCGATTTATTTTGGAGGGGAGGTCAGCCTATGTTCATCGAATCATGTTTTGATGTCGAGTCCCCACCCATCAGTTGCTCGAATCCCTCCACCTTCACCGGCGGTGTCCTCACACTGAAGCTGCCCCTGCATCAAATATATCAACATAGAATGAATGAATAAACTTTGATAATCCTTCATGAATTTAGTGAGTCCTTTTTTTTCTGCCGCCAAAAAGCTTACTGTTGCTGGAGTTGAGGAATTTGGTGTGAAGAAATCTGTTTAAACTGATGGCTTGACTGAGCATGATGGTTGGCCATAGCCATCTGTTGTTGTCTTAACTGCTGCAATTGTTGTTTAGCAAAGGCGGTCGACATAGTGTCCGTCGGTGGTGGATCCATTACATTTTCCATCTTGACTTCGACCATTGTTTTATCCATAGCCATGCTGCGTGGAATAGCTGTTTGTCGCTGCCGCAGCTTCTCCCACTGCTGGTGCAGGAGCGCACTTTGGATTTGTCTCTGCATCTGAATGACATCATGCAAGAATTAACAATGCAAATTTTGAAAAGTAAAAGATGCAATGATATATGGGAGATGGTCGGGAAAAAAATGAAGAAAAATGGTAACCCAACTAAGACAATTTACACACACACAATTAAAGAGTATGCATTTATCAAAGATCCAAGTCAAGATGGGTCGAGTAGTCCTATATGTTTAGTGTAAGCTACACATGATTGGAGGGGTTTTTAATGAATTAAAATGTTCCTTAGGTGAAGATCAACCATGCCATGGATGATGGATCATTTTATTTTCCTTTCGGTTGTTAAGTGGCACTTTGTTATGCAGTTAGGTCATTTGTTATCCTGGTGAGTGAAATCGAGTAAATTCTTCGCGAAGATGATGATGCTGAAGATCTCATAAAAACTGACCTTCAGCACAAGATAAAAGAGCATTGGTTCCATTCTCATCAAGTGATCAGTCTTTCTTTCAAAACACCACAGGAAAGACCACGCAGTTTCATCATTAGTTCACATGCCCAAATTTTAATTTCATCTCTAATGGAAAATACAACAATCTTTCAGAAATGGCAACCCTTTTATTGAAGAAGGGTGGGAGGCTCACCACCAATGATTTTACTGAATAACAGATGAAAGCTCTACTAAGGAGGGTACATTACAGCCTGACCTCCAAAACCAAAAGAGATGAGACATGTCCAAGAACTAACACAAAAGTCCCAGACTTAACACGAACAGCAATCCTGCCATCTATCCTACAAAATTTACTTCAAATGAGTGAAAAAAATGGCTTGCTTCCAGAACTTGCATGGGAAATTAGCACATCAGGTAGCTAAAAGTTTAGACAGAGAAAAGCAAGGTGCCATCCAAATACTTGTTCAATTTGATGGGCCATCAACAGACAAAATGCGAGCATACCATCAAAGCATTGACCAATTTTGTGAATGCTATCTTAAACAGTTATCCACCTCAATCAAAAAAAGCTCTTAAACTGACATTTAGCTCTATATACACACTACTGCACAAATAAATAAATCACAGGGTATTTTTTTGGTATTGCAGGAACCCATGGACTAGTTTCATATGTGAATCTGGTAGACTCTCTGTCATGTTTGTGTGTGTGTGTGTGAGTGTGTCAACATGCATTTGCTGGAAAAACAATTTTGTTCGCTTCCGGGACACTTATATACATGAGTTAACTTGTAACCTAGGGATATGATCAGTTTCACCATATAAGATGAAAAACAGATCTTACTTGGGCATGTAAGAGGGAATTTGGCTGTTGTGATTGGATAGCCCGAATCTCATGTTGCTGTATCTGGGGAGACAGAACCCTGTTGCCACCCTTCAGATGTTCCGCTAAAGCGCCAAGATTACTGTTGAAGTAATTTTCAAAAAAAATCAGAGAGAATGGATTGCAAAATGTTACAGCACACAGACACATGCATCACTCACACTGGTCAATATTCTTCATTGGGATTGGAAAAACAAGAATAAAGCAAATTTTAATTTGAATATTTGAAGGTAACCATTTTGCACATTTGCTTCCCCATTTCAGTTATATTGGAATTCCTATGTATTAAATTGTAATCAGAAAACATGCCCCATGCTCATTTAAATTGCAGATGAGCATCAAACACATGTGAGTGTGAAGTCACTTTTTGACCCAAACAAAAAGAGAATACTCATAAAAATAACTGGCCATGCCTCATATAGTCATATGTGATGGTGATCTTTGAACTTTTTTTTTTAATTACAAGTTGGACCTCACCACCCAATTCATTTTAGATATCCCATAGAGAATCTTAAATATCCCATATTTAATAAGGTTTCTATTGAATATCATCTAAATGCACAAAAACCAAGCACTATCACACATACATAGCATGTCAACTTACCCAAGTCCTGCTGTCTGCAAAAACATTTTGAGGAGTTCTAATGATGAGTGCTGCTTTCTATAATTATCAGTCAGAAGCTTCAAAATACGTCCAAGTTTACAAACATGGCAGCTGAGAAATTTGGAAAGAGCCTCCAATGTAACCTCTGTAGCACCTTCAATACCAACACCAGCTAGCATACGAGCAACAACTTTCCGAGCCATCAGAGAAGCTTGATTTTCAGAGAGAGGGTTTGTGCTTCCATCGTTCCCGTCTTTCCCACGGTTTTTTGTTCTTCCCAATCCCATTCTGAGGTAGTCTGGCTTTATTCCAAACCTCTCAATCATTGCAGGACTCGGAGACGTAACAAGAGGTAAATTATCAAGGATCCCATAAACCTCAACTTTCTGATTGTCTTCTAGCTCATCAGGTGGAGGGAGTGAACTCTCAGGTACACAGTTAGATGGAAACATCATCTCTGGGAAAAAGGGAATGTCACCCTCAACCAAATTATTGACATCTGAAACAGAATTTGGATGAATGCGAGACCCATTCTCCCGAATGGAGTGGGCAGAACCAACATATGGGTCCTCAATGAATGCTTTCCGCCGCCTCTTATGCCTTTCAAGAATTTTAATATATGAAGACATTCCCTCAGGTGTTCTTTTATGCAAGTCTTTATCCCTAGACGGAGATCTACATTGTCTGAGCAACCGGTGTTTCTCACGACACTGGTCATACCATGATTCTGATAATTCATCATTCCACGGTCTCTGGGACATATGTTCTTTATCAGATTCACTATATCTTGATCCGATACCAGAAGCTCGCTCATTCATTTTAGAGAATGACGCCCTGGAATGTGTCTGCAAAATCAGCAAAGCTTTTTACATCTAAGATATCTTCATGAGAAAGTTTTTTTTGAATTCATGAGAAAGTTACATGATCAAGTGTACCAAGCAAGTCATCTTCAAAGGCAAAAAAGGAACTTTAATATCATGCATATTAAGCACGTATAATAAATTTCACAATACTTGATATTGAATAAAAGAAGAGGAATGATCCTACACACCAATTACTGTCATCAATTCATTCATGGCACATCAGAATTCAAATTTAGCATCATAGAAAACAGTTATTTACACGTCCATCCAAGACATGTAAGAAAAAAATTTCCGTCATCAATTCTTCCACAAGATAGTAGCAGAACCAAACTTGCCGTTCTTAAGTTTAAATTCTCTGTGTGCCAAAAAAATTTGTCTTAGACCAATTTCCACATAACAACTCAACCTAAAAAACAATATGACATTCTGCTTAAATTCATCTGAATTTATCTTCCTTTCTTGATTTCACTCAGTTCCAACAAAAAATCATGAAAAACATTACCCCCCCCCCCCCAAAAAAAAAAACAAAAAGAAAAAGATTCCAACTTCAATTATATGATTTTATAGAAACCAATTAAAAAATTACTGGGAAAAATTGACAAACCTTAATAGCATCCTGATGCTGGACCAACCCATCACCCAAATCCTCATCCAGAACGAAATAAACATCATCCTCATGCAACTGCAGATCTGAACCACCAAAAAACACACAATCAAATCAAAACCCACAAATTAAAAAAAAAAAGAAATTCAACATTAATAAAAAAAACCTAAACCTTAAAAGCACCACCACTCACATGCGGGGTTGAGTGACGCGGCGGCGGAGGTGGGGCGGAGGAAGAGGGAGGCAGCGGCCTTGTCGAAGAGAAGGGCGCGCGCGCGGATCTGGAGGCGGAGGAGGGGCGGAGAGGAGGAGGAAGAGGAGGAGAGGAAGGCGTCCCACGCGGAGGGGGAGGAGAGGCAGTGGGCGAAGGTGGAGTAGGCCGAGTCCCCGAGCCACGATCGCCACGCGCCGCACCCGTCCAGGCGGCGCGCGAGGTCGTAGCCCCGGCCGTCCTCCCCAAGCAGCAGCTCCGCCATGTCTCTCTCTCTCTCTCTCTCTCTCTCTCTCTCTGTGGGTGCGTGCGCCTGAGAAGTCTGTGTGAAGAGAGTCCACGCTGAATCGGGTCTTTCCGTATCTGGGATAGCCTTCTATATTGGGTGTTTCTTTTGATTTTATGGGGGCATTTTTTTTTCCAAAATATTTATTAATTATCAAATTAATCATAATTTTTAAAAGTTGAATGAACCGAATCGGTCAAGAGGTTTTTATAAAAAGTCTCCGATAAAAACATGAACGGAGATAACATTTTGACACTTATAGGGTAGTCAATTAGGATTTTCATGGACAAATTGTCCATGTCCATGGATTTGTAAATCTTGTGTTTTTCAATCAGGTTTGTGGACAAAAAGTCCAGTGTTATTCAACTGAGACATTATTTCATGGACAAAAAGTTCAGCGTTATTCGATTGAGACATTATTTCGTGGACAAAAAGTCCAGCGTTATTCGATTGAGACATTATTTCGTGTACAAAAAGTCCAGTGTTATTCGATTGAGACATTATTTCGTGGACATAAAATCTAGTGTTATTCGATGGAGACATTATTTCGTGGACAAAAAGTCCAACGTTATTCGATTGAGACTCTTAGTAGTAGACATTTTGTCTTGTGTTATTCAATTTAAACAGGATTTGTAAAGACTTTCATAAGTGATGGATTTTTGTGGACTTTTGTGGACTTTAGAGAGAGAAATACAAAGGAAAAAGTCATTTCAGAATCCCACCCAAAATGGGTGGGATTCTCATGGACTTTTATTCCAGTATTGTGAATATTTCTTCTTTTTTTTCTTTCAACAAAACTCATTTATGATTTTTATCTCATGCCTTTCATATTTTTATTCATATTTTTTTTCTTTATTTATATCTTTTTTTCTGAATGTCCATTTGTATGAAATATTGCTATCACCTCAAATGTTTGATGAATATATGAGAATGGTAGATTTGATTGTGTTGCAATAAATCATTTCATTATTATATATTATATAATATATGCCTAAATCATCCACAATTATTTTCTAAAATATAGATTTATTATAGATTTGATTATATGTAAAATGTTTTATTTGATTTTATTTGAAGATGTTTCTATTTTTGTATAATATACATCCATTTTTTTATAATGTTCAGACATATATAAAAATAAAAAGAAATATTTAAGCATATGAATATATATGACTAAATATATTGATTGCTTTTATTTCATTTTTTATTTAAAGTAATATAATGACCACTTTTATTTTATTTTATTTTAAGTAATATAATTTATGATTTTATTTCATTATATTTGAAGAGATGTAATATATGATTTTTATATAATATATATATTTTCTTATTTTTTATTGTCTTCCTAATTAAAAACTCATTCCTCCCCTCTATGAAATTCTCTCTTTATAACAGAAAAAAAAAGGTTAGCTCATTGTGGATTTTTCTCAATATAAGTTTTTTTTCTCTTTTTTTATTTTAGATCGATTGTTTTGAATAAAGAAGAATTTTTTATGAATGTAAATATGTATGAAATATTGATATCGACTCGTATGTTTGATGAATGTAAGAATTATAGATTTGTTTGTGTTGCAATCAATTATTTTCATTACTTGATTTTATCATGACATTCTAGCAATATGCATTTCAGATAAGTGAAGATTGATATTTATTATATTAAATTATATTTTATGTTGGGTATGATGAGTTCTTTATTTGTTATTTAAATCCAAAAACATTATTGTGTTTATTAATAGAAATTCATATGTGAAAATAGTCAATATGTGAAAGAATGCTAAAATCCGTGAAAGTCTTTAAATGTCCATGAGAGTGATTTGTAAAAGTCTGCAAATGTATATGAAAGTCTGTGAAAGTCCACGAAAGTCCATGAGAGTGATTTGTGAAAATCTGCAAATGTCTGTGAAAGTCCATGAGAGTGATTTGTGAAAGTCTACAAATGTATGTGAAAGTCCATGAGAGTCAATATGTGAAAGTCTACAAAAGTTTGTGAAAGTCTGCAAAAGTCTTGCAAAGTCTACAAAAGTCTATCACTTAAACAATGTCTACAGAAATCCATCAAAGTCCGTATCGACTACCCCTCATTAATTTTTGTTTTTTTTCTTCTTATACACCAATGTATTAACTAATTATCAAATTAGTCATGGTTTTTTAAAAATTATTAAACTAGTTACACACCGAGTTAAACCAGCTACGCAAGCGTTTATTTATGTATCTGATAAAAACGTTAACAGAGAGCGTTTTGACACTGGTATTTTTTTTCTTCCTTTTTTTCCCCTTAAGTGGCAATCAACCAATGTGGTTTGCGTTGTTTTTATAAACAATCATCATGGGAAACAATAAAACACCAACTTATTTGCGTTTTTTACTTGTTTATGTTGAAACAACATCTCCGTTAGTAATTCTATCGAACACATTAAATAAAAATAATTAACGCTTACATGACTGGTTTAACCTGACTAGTTTGATAAATTTTTAAAAACCGTGATTAATTTGATAATTAAACATTTAATGATGATTATTTCAAAAAAACATGTTTTTGTGCTGTTATAACATGGTCTCACAACCCACTTGCATAGTCCAATGAGATGTATATATTTCATTAAATGAAACATATATTATACAATTCAAATGGAAAGTGCACTTCATTTCATAAAATATATGTATTATATCATAAGAATTATGGCACTGTATACTGAATTATGGAAAACGTAAAATATTACTTAGAAAAAATGTATTTCATCAATCAAATATATATGTAATTTAAAAAATATCTAAATATGTGCACAAGGCAAACAAACCCCACTACACTGAATCCGGTCAGTTCACTCAGTGCCGAACTGAACGATATGAAAATCGAACTGCACAATCAATTGTCGAGCATATATTTCACTCTTATTGAATTCAATCAACTATTATAAAAAATATAAATTCCTAAGTATCATTAATATCCAACAGGAGAGTAAATATATAATGATTGTGCAGTTTGATTTATAGGTGGTACAGTTCAATTTTCACGTTGTCTAGTTCGATACCGACTAAATTGACTGGATTCAGTCACTAGATCCGATCACCTACAGCTCTATCCCAATTTAATTATAAAGAGCCGTATCCCAAATTTATTATATAAAATTATTGGTCTCTTTTGAAACACTATGTACAATATGTACACATTATGATTTTTTTAAGTATATACTTGATTAACAAAGTAATATTTTATATTTTCCATGATAAAATACATATTTTAGAGTACATACTACATTATACGATTTCATATACTTCATACATTAGTAAGGTGGAAACTACAAACAAGACTAAAAAAAATGACAAATATCAACGCCCTCTTGACAAATTTCACCCTTCAACCTATGCAGTGTATGGTCTTTGATGCGCTTATGATCTACATCAAGCAACAAACCCGTTTACGGTCCCACATGCATCCCATATCCAATATTATATCTCATTAGAAGAATATATCTCATTAAAAGAGCATGTCATTTGTCACCGCTAGTGTAACAAATTCAATTTGTTAAAGTATATATGTTAAAACGCATGCTTTATTACCACCTTCAATAAAATCAAAAGTAAATGAAACTGCACATGGAACTGTAAATGAGACTGAGACTGCACAACGCTTATATCTAACACAGGTAAATTTTCCTACACCTCTCCAGTTAAATTTTCTTACACCGGTTTGGGAGGCAACCTAAAAGGACTCACTTGTACGCATAACGGCAACCTAAAACTGTTCTTATAATACTATTGAAGAGAGGCTTCATGAATAATGTCACAGCCCTATTATATTATGTTCCTTTTAAGCTCTTCCTGTCATTCATTGAAAAGATAAAAGAGGGTTATAAATGCTAAATCAATTTTCATTCATAGATAATGAAAGTGACCTGAGCAGTTAAATTTTTCTAAGGCCAAAACGACACCCAAGCTTGCAGCTCCAAATCAGAAGAAACTCTGCAAAGAAAAGAAAACTATAAACTGTTATAGTTGTAGAAGAAAAGTAGCAATTAAAAAAGGCAGAAAATATGTTAGGAGATACAGACCTCATATGAAATCACTAATCAGGAGGAAATAAAAATAGTGTTCCTTACAAATTACCGTCAGTCGGAAGTACTGATGAATTGAAAATTTGATAGATAATTATCTTTTAAAGACTATTTTATTTTAACCAAACAAGCTGGAACATACAATGTACTGATGAGATATCCAGTTTTTCAATCAGTATTTGAAAGCCGCTTAATGCTCCGTTAAAAGTTCGATGTATGACTGTATGTTACAATTCACCAGGCCAGAATAAACAAATATGCTGGAATATATATTGCACTACTCTCCACCAAAAATTATGTACAAACTGTATGTTACAATTCAACCAGCCCCCTCTCCAGATGTGATAGCACTGGCCAACAGTCTTCAGTCGATACGATACATTTCCACCCTGTTGACAATGCCTGAGAATTTTTTAGTCTAGATCTGATAAAGCAAAAGCATGATCAATGTGTCCATGCAAATAAAGTTTCATCGTCTGTGAGTAACCAGACTCGAAACAATGTGAATAATGTCATCATCATATCTGAAGTACTCTTGGAAGATTGAATGCCACCTTACTCTGAGCATGCTTCAGTGTTCTGCCCTTGCAAAAGATATTCCTGCATGAAACAAATTAATTCATGGACATCGTAATACAATTTAGATGGGAAAATTTGCATTTCTTGGAGAAATATACAAAACTAATTAATATGCCATGAAAGGAAATGATAATCTGGTCAATAATCCTTCAAATCAGTCGAGGAGGGCATCGTTTTCAAGGACCATGTTAAATAAACAACGGAATGGATCAACAAATGTAGGTCTTGACATTAACAACCACAAGAGTATGGAATCTCATCTAACCACTTTTCAAAGGAAAGAATGCACAAGTGATACATCCGTGTCAGAAAGATGTGACCCTGTGAAGGACTGAAGGTTATACTCCAGGCTTAAACCCCCAAGTATCCTCAAAACCATAGGCCATCGACCTTCACAAGCTTGGCCAAACCCTAGGTACCTCTTTTTAAAGTGAAATGATGTTCATGGCTTAGATATTTTACCAGGAGGGTTGATTGGTAAAATGTGAAATAGAACAGGAACCTTTTAGTCCATATCAATTTCTTCAAAGCCACATTGCAAATTAACTATGTTTCTCAAGCAGGGTTAATTTGCAAAAATTCCAGATGAAAATGTGGACCATTTGGCACATACCAGTTAGTCCAAATTGCAAGTTACCCACTTATTTCACACACTCAGGGAAATGATGCTTGGGTTTGGAAGAATGTGCAGTAAATATAAGAGATTTCTTTGGATTCATATACCATATAATTGTTTCCTCGATAAGTATACCATATATAAGTTTACAAATTTTACCACATGAAATGAATCAAATTAATTTTTCATAACCTAATTCAACTTGAATTAGGCATATACATTTTAGATCTCCAGAATTCCAATCTAAATCCACATTTTCAAACTGTGGTCTGAAGGAATGATGCTAGATTTGGGAAATGGAAAGAGAATATCGAATGAAATAAAATGTGAACTACATCAGCAACCATGTAGAATCTGAGAAACCTAATGGGGTAGGCATACACTAGAATTCACTAACAAGTTTCACTACTTTGAAAATAACTTCAATAATCATAAATCGAAAACATAACTTCCCAAGTCCTTTAACCCTTTCTTGACAAACTGCATTCTCCTTCCACTATCTCAGATTATTTTATAAAAAGAACACCAGCATTTCTAAAGGCATTTGGGCTCAACAACATCGTATTACATCATTTATTCCCCTATAAGTTCTACTATTACAACACGACTGCATGTATGCATACACAAAAAGCATGAACATGAATCATTTCTTCCATTTGCAGTTCTAATCATGTGCCTGAGTGTGAATATAAATGCATGCTGCACTCACAATGCACAAATAGATATACAAGTAAAATATAGTTACATCTCAGCATTGTAATAAAACTCCAAACAACGACTGTAAAGTATTACAAAAACAATAGGAAGCATAATAAGACAACACATACAAATTAATCGGATTGACAAACCATAGCATGTAAAACACATTGATAATGCATGACTGCTAAAACACTGAATTTTTGTATATTAAAATTTTGGCAAAGGAATCGGCGATATCATTTACAGTAAAAATATTTATCATCTGAGAGCTTAACTTTTGATTGATTTAGCACAAATAGCTGGAATATATGAGGAATCATGAAATTTCAATATAAGGGCCCATCGCAATAGGCGCACATCAAAGTTTAACAATTATGATAATAATATTCAGACATGGCCAACAATGATGGCAGTCAATCCTATATTAATATAAACTAACAAATAACCTTCCTCGCAGCCACTTGATTTCAATCAAAATGATAATGAACCAATTCAAACAACAGAGGGAAGGAGGAAATGAAAAGAATAATTAACTGATGATAGACTGATTAAAACAGGTGGATACCTTGATTTATCTCAGTTTAAGAACTGCATGCACAGAGGTATCACAGCTGTGGTTGAACATCTGAATCTATCCTCTTGCATAAGATTTTGATTTCATGTTTCGTTGAAGGCTACCTCTACGAAGCTGAGGATTTTCGATAGAATATATAAGGAGATTTCCGTCCTTGGTTCCAGCCAAAAAACATTCTTCAGGTGTAACAGTAAGAGATGTGATAATTTTACCAACTCCATCATATCTTTTCACAATATCAAGTGAGTGCATTGACCGTAGAAATATGTGTCCATGATCACCAGCACACACAAGGAATTCTCCACAACTGCTGATTGCCACACAATTTATTCGGCCATTAGATTCAGAAGTGACAATATGTTTTCCATTAATCGAATGCATGTGTAAACTGAGATCATTATCTGCATAAAAAACTACACGCCCATGCTGTGATGCAGCTAGCCTTGACAAGGGACCATTTGAGGGATGTCGTATGGATCTTACATATTTTCCATCCCGCAGTGTGTGAAATATACATGTTCCATCCCTTGACCCACTGATAACTATGTCAAGTTCCACACTAACATATAAGCATGTGATGATATCATCATGGCCACAAAGGATATGAACAGGATTTTCCACAATGACATAGTCCCTCCTGGGCAGCTCTGATTGGGCATTTCGAAACCTTTTCTCAGTCATTCTAGCATGAGAAACTTCCCATACCATGACTGTTGTGTCATAGCTTCCGGTAGCAAGGACACTCCCATCAGATGACACTGTAGCACAGATGTATGTTAGTAATGAAGAAATTTTGGGATAAAAAATATTACAGTAAAAAAATCATTGAGATAGGTTTACCATCGCTCAACAGTTAAGTGGATTTACAACCAAGAGCTCTTGAGTATGAATCTAGTCTTACACATAATCACATAAATAAATAAACATAATAAATAATAGAGATTGATACAACCAATTCAAACATGTTCTACATTAATGTAAGAAAATTAAAACAATCCCTTGATGTGTAGAAGAACACACATTAATGTCTAAACTTCACTGCTGGGGGTATGGAAAACTCTATATGATTCATATAGTATGAACATAAAAACAAGTAGCATCCGACATATTCTAACATAATTTGTGAACATACATACAATACGGGATATGTGGAAAGATAGAGGTGCAAATGAAGCATGCATACACAGAAATAATAAGACTAAATTCATGGGAACAACAACGGATAATTAACATAAGAAAACTATTGAAAAGAAAGCAAACTAATAAGTGAAAATTTTCAATAATGGCTCGCAGCATGGTCCAAGATGACAAAGAGACATCTTTCGTTCCCTTTGATCCATTTAGCATGTGGAACAGTCTTATGTGATACGGTATTTAGGAAAAGAAAACATAATTGTCTGTAAAACCAATACTCCTATGGAAGTCCAGTCAATATCTCAAATATATGGAAGAAAATTCAGAAATAACATTAGATATGTGGAAATGTGGAGAGGAGAACAAGGCTAGAAGAAACTACATACCTGCAAGACAACTGACCACATCTTTATGCTGTCGGATGTTCTGCACCATCCTTCCATCGTTTAGTGAAATTACTTGAAAGCTATTCTCCCAATTTCCACATAAGACCATAAAATTTTCATTTGGTGTTTGCAAAGTAGTAAAACATTGAGCTCCAAGTTCAATATTTTCAGCCAAAGGAATACCAACTTTACGAGTAAGAACATCCGAACCAATTCCAAAGAATGGTTCCTGAAAAAATTATAGCAGCTGTAAGCATGACGAGACTCCAAAACATCTGGAATTTAAATTAGTACAACATGAAAAAACATAACATCTTGGGTTCAAGTCCCAACAGAAAAAGATGATTATAAAAAGAAAAAGTTATAAACAACCTGTAAGCCAGAGAAGGTAAAGTTGCCACCAGACTGCATCTGCATGGACAACCACATCTTGACTGACATGGTGAGGCTTTGATCGATGAGCACAATATTTGACTCCATTGTGCCGATATACTGTATAGCAGAAGATGAAATAGAAATCATGGAAGTCAAAGTGATTGATGCCGGGGCAAAATATAAAGGATGTGCAATGGGGATAGGTGGCCCTCTCCTTGGATGCTTTTTACGAAAAATTTGGATTGGTGTCTGGCCAAAATTCGCTATCTGGTCTTCAATGGCTAATCTCTGTGATTCATCTTCCATAGCATCCATATCAACTGCACCTTCATATGTCAAGTAATAAAATATGTTTGCTGCCTGTGAATCAATAATTATTAAAAAATGTCAATGAATGTGGCTCAAGGACTTGATTACAGAAAGTTGGAAGACTAGAGAATTTTCATAGCAATCCATAGAATTTGGCTTTCACACAGTAAAGAAATATAGTCTTCTCATAGTGTACCTCTACTGCAGGCTTGCCCCGCTGCTTGTAACCAAATACCAAGTCAATCCAGTGATGGAGATTGGAACTCACATATTCACTTTCAAGTGCTTCTCGATTCTTATATATGAATTCTTCTAGGGAACCCTGAGTCAACCAGCAAGATTCATGAGGGCCGCAAGAAACATTTTCATTTATTCTCGTTGATAGTAAATTGGCTATATACAGACCATCTGAAGTTCAATATAACTCCAAAAAATCTGTCAATTTGACAGAACATATACTTATGCCTTAATATTTTATTAAAAAAAAAAGCAGGCCTCAGTAAGTAGGTAACTCAGAGGCATTTATGTTCTAACACAACCTCATGTTCATGACTTCTGTTTGCCTCAAGTAATTCAGAATGGTAAGATGAGAAATATGGATGACCCTTTGCCAGCATCAAAAGAGGAGTTGAAGATTTCAAAGAAGACAAGAAATGGAATTTAAGGCCTGACGTCTTATAGGAGTTAGAAGCAGAACTTGTACCAAAGTCTCTTCTTGTTCTTTCACTTACAGTGTTATGTTAGGTCCAGCTCAATGTTTTAAATCTGGGTATCATATTTGTATCGGCCAACCCAAAATTGATACAAATTGTTTGGAGCATCAGTACAAGCTGATACATAATGGATACAGATCAAGCTAATTTTTGTTAAATTTTGTGTTAATAAATGGATAACATGAAAAGGGACAGAATATAAAAGAATACAAATGTTCAAACAAAATATATGTTACTTGATTCATGAGAAAAATAAGAACAAGAAGACCAAATATGCATCTCAATGATGTGGAATTATCAAAATTAAGTCAACCAATCTAATAATTAAAAAACAATAATGTTGTAAAATCATGTAGGAACAAATTTCAGATAGTAAACAAAAGTACAGTTATATCACATACTACAACGACAGATCTCAAGGCTTTGGTTTGACATTATGAACTGAACTTTAATTAGCTGGTAAAAATTTTCTGCATCCAACAGAGGCGGCCAGGGGTTCAAATCCCACACCTGGCAGGTGGTTTGAAGGCCACCAATTTTCAAAAAAAAAAAATTCCAATTTGATTTCACCTTTTTATTCTGCAAAATAGGTTCTTCAAAAACAATTTTGATTTTCAAAATCCTCATAAATCTCTTTATATATTTTTTTTCTCCCTTTTCCAGGGCGAGAGAATATTGTTGGACATAGAGATCTTGCTTTAGTGATAATATCCTTTTTTCATTGTTTTCATAAGAATTTCATTACAGTGTTTCCAGAAGTCAAGTCTAACCTTCATGATGGACGGTTATACAAAAGTATTTATGAAACAAAAGAAACATACTCTCTCTAAAATTATTCCAAAAATTCCAAAATTTGTTGATGCTTTATAAATTGCATGATTATAAATCAATGCCCATAAGTCATTAACTACAAAGTATATGACTAAAGTTACATGATATGCATCAAAACTTCTTGTCAGAATCAGATTTCTAAAAATACAAAATGGATCATCCGAAATGATATGTATTGGATGATATCTCTCTGGAGTCTGGTCCAACTCATTTTTGCAGTCAAAGCATTAATGGATTTACATTATTAGAATCCTTTATGTAGCTATAGAAGATACAAAACTCTCTCATTTTTTGCAGTTGTTAGAATAAATGAAAAAGGGAATTCTTGTTATTATTAGAGGAGTCAAAGACTCTATTTATAGATACACAAAGAAAATCCTAAAATACCATAAAAGGAAACAAGGAAAACTAGGAAACTAATGATATCATAATAATGAGAATAAAGAGTCAATATTCTTATAATAATGACTCTTTAACACCCCTTCCCAAACTCTGAATGGTAGAACCCTTAGAGTTTGCACAAAAATAACAAACACCTCCAATAATCGAAGAACTCGATTTTGTGAATCGATAGTCGTCATCTGTCTTTTGGGATCCATCTCTTCGCTCCCACTCTTCTTGAGTCAGTCAGAGTCGCTCTCGCTCGTTGAGTCAGCCAGAGTCGCTCCCGCTCTTCTTGAGTCAGTCGGAGTCGGAGTCGCTCTCGCTCGTTGAGTTAGTCGAAATCTCTCTCGCTCATTGAGTCAGTCGGATTTGCTGGTCCACTAGATCAGATGGCACACGTACAAGATGTGGAGGTGTGCGGAGGGCTCGCGAAGGAGCGAGGAGAGGATGTGAACGCAGAGGCTCACACAGAGGGCGTGGAGGAGCGCAGAAAGGTGCAGATAGGCATACGGACAAGCGCAGACGGGGAAGAAGAAGCAGAAGAAACGCGACGCGGACGGTGACACGAACAAAGAACATAGACGAAGAAGAAACGCGATGCGAATCGCGACGCGGACGGAGACGATAGTGCGCAAATACAATGACGGCGCACGGAGACAACGATGTGCGAGGACGACGGCGCACGAAAACAATAGTGCGCAAGGACGACGACGTGATGAAGGGATCTCAAGCAAGAAGGAGATCCAAGGAAGAGAAGAAAATGACGACGACACGTGGAGAAGACAGCATGCGGAGAACATGGCACGACGAATGCGGATCTCAATGAAGAAAGAGATCCAAAGAAGAGAATATCTCCACGGAGGGCGCACTAACGGAAGCATCGCGGAAGAGCACGAACAACTTCATGGTGGGCATGGAAGCTTCTCCGAGGGTTCGCGGACAGGTCGGCGGTCGACACACACAAGTCTCGTGAATGGATATTGTGAATCAATCAATCACGTTGATCTCCTCTCCATTGCTTTTGAATGTTTGTGGATGAATAATGTGAATCAGGCTTTTGAATATATATATTTTTTTCATAAAACCCCTTGACACGATCTGGAACCATGACAACGGTGGCCTGATGGTGCTCGTCAATGACGGTGACTGTGGTGTCTTTGCAGCGACGGATGGTAGTGTGCGGCGGTAACGCGACTAGCGTCAGATCCCAAGGAAGAGGAAGATCCGAGGAAGAAAAAACAAGAAAAAAAATATGGGTATCAAAAGTTTTCCCCCACTCCGATTGAAGACTCCTCAATCGGAGCGGGGAAGAAGAGAATATTTGTAGATCTAGGATTTTTAGGGTAGCCCTGATACCATGTTAAAATAAATGAAAAAGGGAATTCTTGTTATTATTAGAGGAGTCAAAGACTCTATTTGTAGATACACAAAGGAAATCCTAAAATACCATAAAAGGAAACAAGGAAAACTAGGAAACTAATAATATCATAATAATGAGAATAAAGAGTCAATATTCTTATAATAATGACTCTTTAACAGTAGTCAAAGAATTGAAGGTTTACATTATTAGAATCCTTCATTCAGCTATATAAGATGAGAAACTCCACACATACTCGCCCACCAGAACATCTCCATTCTTGGAGAAAAAAACACATACACTCAATTCACACACAAGAAGATGACTTTCGTACCTTCGCCCATGGTGGAAGAGAAACATCACCTAAAGGTTCACCATCTTGCTTCACACCCAAATGATAGGAATTGGAATTTGTAAGAAACTCCGGCATGTAAAAGAATTCTGGTATCAGTTCCTTTACATCACTTGTATTAGATAGACAATTCCGATATGTACCCTCAATGCTTTGAAATAGACGATCTGCATGATCAAATTTGCCACCCTGTCCAAATAGTATGAACGTATTATCATCATAAAAGAAGAATATTCAAATTTAAGCAGCTGTTTTCAACAAGGAATCATAGCTATCATCTTCCAATAAATTGTATACCCAGATCTTTCGAGTTTCTAAGAAAATTAAGATGCCATATATGAGTGTACATTGAGAAGCTAAATGTTTTTTTTTTTTTGAGAGAAAGAGAAGATAAATATTAAAACTATGGACAATGTTCACTGGAGCATTTAGTCATTATTACCTGCAAATTGCGATGTAGAGCAGTAAAAGGTTCAAGCCTAAGTAGGTAGTAAAGTACGATACCCATACTTGAATAGTGAGACCCATAGTAAAAGCTGAGAGAGACGAAAATCATAAAAGAAAACAGAAACATAAGTCAGAATGTGTCATAACAGTTATAGATGTCCTCAAAAGAAAATCATAATGTGCATTCAACAAGTTCCAGTGACAACCTTGGGATATCAGGATCACAGAAGTTATGATATCTGTCTTCAAAAACCTGCATTAAATGATGGAAATAAAGTATAATACTGATGAAAAAAAGGGAGGACTTGGTATATTACTGACTGGACTTTGCATTAGCAGGAAGGCAAGATTTATACCTCAAAACGTTTTATATCTAATGCACCAACAGGTTTTGAAAGGTCTCTAAATGTAGAAGACTTGTTGAAGTCGAGCTTCTCAGATGAATAGTCAGCCAATACCCAAGGAAATACAGGATATTGAGTCAAATCATTGTATGACCTTCCAGCAAGAGTATTCAATACCATAAGATACTCAAAATTGCTCATCTCCCTTCTTCTCCAACTATCTCTCGCATTTTCTGCCATTTCCACTGCTATACGTCTATCAATAAAAGATATTGCCCCATTCTTATCTTTTAAATTTCCTTTGGGTGACAACAATTCATTTCTTTTAGAAACAATCAGCATCCCAGCATCTTTGGCATCCTTTTGGGATGCAAAATTCAAAAACACAGGAGCAACAGAATCATGGAAGAATATCTCTATTGCAGTGTACTGTAACAAGTAACGAGTCCAGTGCACAGCTTTTATCTGCAATAACAAACATAAAGATGAAAGAAGCAATTTTTCAAATAAAAAAAGGGTGTAACAAAGCTAAAGCAGCATACTTTGCCAACATTCCATCTTCTGTGGCGTTTAATTTTCCTCTGCTGGTCTTGAACTAGATTATCAGGAAGAGTATTGACAGTGGCCAAAGAAAATTTCTGTAACTTCTGTTTGTGAAGTACTGTCAACTGTTCAGATTTTGTAGAACCATGGTTGATTAAGTCACTGAAATTTTTGAAAACAGATGATCCTCCTGTTCCTTCAACCAAAAATTCGCCAAAGAAGTGTAATACATGCCTCATGACAGCTAAACGTCCCGCTAGTTTTCTCTTTGGCGTTATAAGCACGCTAGGAATGGACAAGAGAACCTGGAAGACAATAGACCAGCTTATGAAGTACTGTAAAAAATAGGACCTAGAAGATCTGTAATCACATTAGATCATAACATCACCTCATTGGAAAATTCAGTTTCTGCAGTGCTGGAGGATTGATCTTTTCTATCCAGGGCAGTATCAGTTTGATCTTTGCTGTCTTTCACAACATCCAAAGCCTCGCTTTCTGAAGATTTGTCAAGGCTGGATGTCATTCCGCTCAATTCGGTGTCATCCTCAATGGACTCCAAACTTACTTCTTCAGTAATACCACGTACTCCTTTCAATAGAAAATGCTTCATTTGCTCAGGAAAATGGCTCCCAGTACCAGAGTGAGATTCATTAAGGTGGGTGGCTGTATTGCATGTAATTGTTGGAGGATGACATAATTTTTCATCAAAATGATAGTTACGTCTCAGTTTTGGCCTACGCCGCCATAAATCTTCTGTCTTATCAAGTTTCCAATGTGTTACAATTTCATTTGGAAAAGAATAAGCTGACCATGGACCTCTCTCATCAATCAAGGCACGGAACATATGTATCCATTTCTCCTGGTCATTAAAAAGATATATATTTTTATAAAACATCAGTTATGCATGGTATTTGATTTCCTAAAAATAAGAATCTACTGATTCTAGAGAATTTTAGTTTATATGCAGATCTTATGGTCATGTAACTTATGAGGATGTGTGATATGATAGAAGATTGTTAAGTAAAGATTGTTAAGTAGAGAGAACATGAAGAATATTATAACAGAAAAGGATAGCTAAAAATAACAGCAATACAGGCTTGAGCCTTGAACATTGAAAATATTACAAACTTCTATCACAAAAAAATAAACGACAACCTGTATATAGAGGTCCAAACCTTTACATATGCCTTATAGACTTAATTCTTATGGTTTCTGAGTGATTTTTTGCTAGTATTTTTACGAGTGCTAGAAGAATTATTTTCATGAAAATCCAGGCAGAAGTGTTTTTCATTGTTCCAGAAGAAATGAAAAATATATTATCTACTAGCCTATAATTATGGGATTGGATTTATGTTGTGGAGACAACAATAACGGATTAGGGTCTGGCATACTGTAAAACAAGGGGCCATTGGATTTACAGGGGTTTTGGATCGCAGCTCTCTAGGGTGATTTCTTACCAAAAACTGGTTTGCATTAGTAAGCTACCTGTATCCTCCATTTAGGATTAAGTATACGTGTGAAAGGGTCATGCCAGAATTAAAGATTTAAAGTACTACTTGCATGCACAATGTCAAAAAAAAAAAAAATCATAGAAGCAATGCAATTTATGATGGAGCTTTCAAAAATCATTTTTTTTTTGAAAGATGGTAAGCATATGCCATGATTGTATTCAAAGCAATGCCCCGAAGGGAAGCTTTCAAAAATCTTGTGATCTTATAGAAGAAAATTGTACGATGTCAGCAGTTGTATGAATCCAAGCAACATCTTCTTAGATGAGAACACTATATACAGCCCTTAAAGTGGGAATTTTGATGTGCCCCTATTGTTTTCAGTGGAGAAAGCCAGCCAGCTATCTAAATCAAATACAATGTTTTAATTCTGTGTAAGATATTTGTCCTATAAACTAAATAAGCAAAAAGACCTAGAACGCTTTAAACTATGCTTAGTTATTCCATAGTTTTCGGTCAAAGCACTTTATATACACCTAGTAAAAAAGTAAAAGAATTCTTGACATTTGACTATTTTATATAAAAACAGTTCATATTATGAGTTATTCTTTTATGTTGAAGATTACTGAAAGCTCCACATTATAGTGACTCCAGGACAAGGAGTTTTTACCTTTTGTTTTTGGAGGCTATACAACTAAGGCATAGTTTGGCAACTTGTCTAGAAGTACTTCTACAAGAAGTTCCTTCTAAAGAAGAAGCTTCTTGTATACGGAGTAGAAACTGTTTGGGAACACACATAGATGAATTTTTCAAAAAGTATTTTTGTAATAGAAATCACATAAATTGTCTATAATACCCTCGTCCCTATATTATACAATTCTCGTAATAAATCAATATAATTAAATAAATATAATCAACTATATATATCCCAAATATTGCTTACAAATCTTAACAATTAAAATACTAACAAACTTATTCTAATCACAATTGGTTACAAAATCAAACTAACAAATCCTAAGAATTAAATTACTAACTTACTTTTTTTAATAAGGAAAGGTAGATATTACTAACAAATTTATTCTAATAATTGGAAGATACTAACAAACTTATTCAAATTTAAAAATAAAAGAACCAAAACTAACAAATCTAAAATAGATACTAGATTTGTCCTACATCACCCAATGAGAGAGAGAAAATTTGTTTTATATAGTACTTAAAGCCCATGTTTGGTTTGAGAATAAGGCTAGAATAAATGGGAATAAATAGGAATAGTTTCAAAATGGGTGTTTGGAAATCTGGAATAAATAAAAATCTATATGCTAGAATTAACAGGGATAAAGTGTTAAATGGATTCTAATCAATCATTGAAATTAAGTTATTCCAGCCAAACAAAAAATCATTTTATTCTTATTTATACTAGAATAATCATAAACCTCATAATAACTTAATTCTAACCAAACATGGGCAAAAGGTTTTTTGGGAATTTGTAAAATTTCATAAGGGTATTTTTGTCAAAAGATTATTTTTTAAAAAACTTCTGCAAAAGTGAAAAAACTTTTTCCACATAAAGAGTTATTTTCTCTTTTTGGAAAAAAAGAGTTTTTCTCCTTCTCCAGAAGGAGAAGTGGTAGTTACTGAGTTCTCAAACGTAATTACTAAGTTCTCGCCCAAAAATACTTCTAAACAGTTGTCAAACGCACCCTAAGATGCCTTCTCGTAGAAACTTACCAAAAGTTTAATAAAATATTGAGGAGTTCTTACCTTTCCTCGTAAAGAAAAAAAAGGAACGGTTTCCATTAAAACAACTAACAAGTAAGAAAGAAGCATATGCATCACAGCAATCATGCCATATGCGGCGAGAGATGCAAAACGATACAATACCATGAAGGAGATACCCTAAAAGCAAGACCTAGGTACCCTGCTTAAAATGCAATTGAGGCCACTGCCCTAACCCGTGTATGTTTTAAGTTAATATCAAAATTCATTGATATTTTTTTATATTAAATTAGAATTCCTCATGCAGATGGGATCCTAGCGAGCCATCCTTCTCACTCTGCATACAAATATATTTCTGCATTCCCCCTCCCCCCTCAGATAATGATTTTGCCATCAGAATTTATTGAGACATGTAATCTACATTTAGAGAGCCCCTCATACAAATAGAAATTACAACTAGCAAGTAGAAATAAATACAAAGCTAGAAGTTTTAAGTCACAAACTTGATTTCAGCGAGGTTCCCCAATGTGCAAATACATTCTCCCAAGATGGACCATTTGCAAAATGTCCAGTATAACAGGAACCTTTTGGCATATGACAGTTTCATTAAAGATCAAAATGTACTTTATCCGGTGGGAAGTGTAATACAGTTGCAGGGAATATTATAATGCAGTAGATATATAAAGAAAGAATATTGGTTATAGCATCACTGTGTAGTGAAAAGAAAATATCAGTTTAACAAAAATGAGCCCCATATATAAGCAAAAGTCAAATATCTCAAAAATAAATATTTTGAATGTAATCAAGAACTTGTCTTACAGCAACAATTTGCTGATCCTCATCATAAGCAAGCTGGGAAGCAACCCTTCGGCTATCATCTGAACTAAGAATGGCCTCCAAGTTGATACAGTTCTCATCATCAAACATCTTCCTCTGTGTGATATCCATGGAGACTGCCTCATCCATTCTAACATGAAACTCTTGCAATTGCTTTGAGCGATCAGTTATTACAGTTTTCATGAACCTGACCTCATCAACCACCTAAGCAAAAAAATCAAGTGTCAATTAGGCTGATAGGGTATACTAAAGAGAGGAGAAATATACTTGACACATAATTAAAAAAAATGAGAATCAAATTAGATCCCTCTAAAAATCATATACCAACTTAAATTAGAAACTTGATTATGCGGTTCAGATCCAAATTAAGAAATACTACTTGTGAAAATATACAACTTGTTAGAGGAACACAATGAGGAAATGCTGATTTTGAAATCAAAGTTCGAAGCAAGGGCTGTCGTGCTTGACTTGGTCTGATCCTCAATTAGTATGTTTTAGTGTTTTACAAATCAAAAATTAATCCTAAACATATCAAAAGCAAGGGAAGAAATGACTCACCGCAACAAGAAGTCTCTCCTTTTGAATTAAATTGCTAATTGAACTAATTTCCTTCATGCTGCTACTTGCATCTGAGGAATCTTCTCTGCCCAAGATACTTGTTGCAATCACGGACTTCCCAAAATTTACTGTTTCTCGAATCAAATGTGATATTAGTTGGAACCGAGCCCCATCATCTAGCATTCCAGAGAGTTTTCTGGTGGCAAGTAGTGACCTGTCCAGAGTAGTAACTGAAAGTGACATATAAAACTAAAATTGAAATTTACAGGGTGTTTATGTATGATCTACAGACATTTTTAATGGTCTATATCTGCATATAATGCCCATCAACAGGACACCAACATGAAATACATTAAAGGACGCCTTTTTTTGGGGTCAAAATGGATACTAGTTGGAAGTTATCTCATGCAGTAGGACATAACATGATATGCACCATGCTATGTTCATATGCATGCAAATCATTAGTCAGTATTATAAACCCGAGATAATATATTACATAAAAAATAAAACATGATGGATGCATTTATACGGACAATAAAAGGATATGCTAATATGTATACCATATAGAAAAATTTATTGGCCACATATAAATCCTAATTAGTTTGAAATGTGATGTAACCCATATCCCATATCCCTGTCCATGTCAGTATATAGGCATGATAGGTGTTTGTTGCAGCTAACAAAAAAAAATTCAATTAAACTTCCTAAGAAATATAGAAGTACCAGATAAAGAGATGCAGTCTACTCTTGCTATGCTCATCATCAGAAGCAAGAAGACAAGGCAGAAGTGAAATAAACTGCTGGACACATTTAGAAGCTCTTTCCAGAACAGATTTGCTGAGATAAAGAATAACAAGTCGGAAAATAATCCTTGGGCACTTTTCCCCTCTTAACAACATAACTTTATCAACACCTTTACTCGTTTTTCCACCCAATGCATTTCCAATACTTCCTGAAACAACCACTGCAGCCATTTCTGCAGCAGGAATATTCAATGACTCAACTAATCCACGTGCTCTTTGACCGAAAGATGGGCCTCCTGTTGTTGAAGTTCTGGAATATATCTTGCTTGGTCCCTTGCCATTCATTGCACAAATAAGAACCCAAAGCTTGTCATATAATTTCCACCATTGATCTGCTGGAACATCATTTTCACTTGATATGAAACTCTCATGACCCTGTGATCTGCAGTTGTCAGAAAAGCCACCCAGGTGATTAGTAGGAATGGAAACGAGATAGAACCTACAAGACAAGAAGTTGACATCATGGTAATCGGGATATTATTAAGAAACCACTAGAACTGCATGATAATTCATAGTAAACCAGCAATGCAATGATCTGCATTCTCTTAAAATCAGCATAGATAATGAAGGGAGAAGAAATAAAAATCCTTCAAAATACTGAATTACAACAGCAAGACAATTCCATTCTAATAAATCAAACTGAACATGGTGTAATCATCTGGAATAAGCCACATAAAAAATAGAACGTTCTGGGATATCACACCCTAATAAAATACTAAACCATGAGACCAAAAACTGAAAACACTCCATCAACCAAACCATGAGTGGTTTGGATTTAGCTCAATTGCACTTCATGTATTACAGAATAACTAGGCAAGTAGTCAGGATATAAATCCAACAAAGAACATTAAGTTAGATCCAAGAGTTTAAGCCTGCGTAATGGCTCAAAGAATAGAGAAATAGAAAAGCGGTTGCCATTCAATGTTGATAATGGAATGTACTAGCAGAGGAACAACAGCAGACACCAACCCAGTCCATATGGATTCCCAAAGTCCCACCAAAAACAGGTGAAGAAACAAGCCCAAGTTTCCCTTCCAACAAAAACGCATTTCCTTAGCATCATTCCATTTTCATTTATTGAGACTACAAAAATCAGTGTGACACAGAGAGTTCACTTTAATGGGACTTTCCTTCAGGGAAGAAAAAGGTAGTGTCCACCAGATTCTATTGGAGAGATCTGGTTTACAACATTGAAAAGGAAAATTAAAGAGAAAGAAAAGTGCAAAGAGAATGTTTTAAATCCCTTGACAACAGAGGCCTCTTTCTCCATAAACCCAAAAACATCCTGCCCAAACTCCACCAGGAATCAACCCTCCCTCTAAACATCTATTCCCTCCTACTATGGATGTCCTTGCACCAGCCTTTAAGCAAGCAAACTACACTTACCAAACTTTTTCAATAAAGCAATCCTTCCCCCAAACAGTTTTACATTTCTTTTGAGCTACACTGTAGAAAATAGACTCAGGAAAATTTAATTGAATTGAAGATAACAGGTATCCCCCAAGCTGCCACCAAGCTTCCCCAAAGCCCTTCTGAAGGAACAGCTGATGAACAAATGTTCAGAAATATGACATCGAAATACAGACAAAAGTTCAGATACATGAAGATGCAGTATGGTAAATGTTCAAATTCAAAAAACTACAGGGTTTTATAAAAATACAGTGAATTGTACCATATGCCAAGAAAGACAACAAACATTTAGGCACTTTTTCTTTTAGGTATTTTCTTCAAATCCATTTAATGAAAGAAATTTTCCAAATTTCAGACCGCCAGTTGAGAACCATACCCTACAGCCACCACCACTTCCTTCTCATTTAATTTCCTCAAATAGTTTTCATGTTTCGATAGTTACGCTTTCAAGGTTATAGGTCCAGATACACAGTGTCATTTTAAGAGACTTTAATTGATTTAAACCTTTTGTTTACTTAAACTGCTAGTGTGAGTCAAGAGACAATGTTTGTTAATGTTTCACTCCCAGAAAGACAAGTCACAGGGAGAAAGGAATGTAAAAATAAAAAATAAAATAAAATCTCAGTCCAATAACTGACCGTTCAAAATTTATAAGTTCTAACATGACAACGCTGATATGAAAATATCAAATCAAATAATTACAAATAAGAGACATGTATCCTTATATTTATATTTCTGTTTGAAAAATACAAGACATAGGCATCATGTTGAAGAAGCATGACATTTATTCAGCAGAGTTTTCAAGAAAAAGAGGTGGGATTATAAAGCTTAAGCTTCAAAGCACTTGTTTTCTAGATGCAACAGGTGTAGTATCTCCAAAGTTTTACCACTAAAGCAAAGGAAATGTAGAGACGAGAGTAAATTTATCTTTTAATATTTTCTTTATTTTGAAGAATCACACAAGATGACTTGTAGTTGCACCAGTTCCAACAATCATTGCTTTTAACTAATTACTAAGTTCACTTATTTTCCAGTTTCATTATTGACAAAATATCCATATGCAAGAAGCAACAACCTGAATGGATCAACCCTTTATTTTAAGATAAATCTCAGAGGGCAAAACACACGACATAAACTGTTCATTCCTCTGAAATGCATCTATATACTAAATTGTAACTAAAATTCATCGCAGAGCTACAGGCAAGAAAAAAAAAATTACCGTTGCTTAAGAAGCTGACCGTCAGCATCTCCATTTAATGCTTCAATAATGGCAGACTTAATGTCTTTCTGACGTTCCAGTTCAAGGAAGTCAGAGGAATGATCAGCAGATACACTGCTTATGGGAAACTGCAGAAACATTTAAAAAGAAAATAAATATCAGAGTGACCATGAACAATAAATATGAGCTAGTGAACTTTTCCTGATGTTAATAAGTAGAAAAATTATATAATACTGCAAGAACATGAATTTCTCAAAATCAGGAGAATCTAAAAACCTCAAACACATCTTAAAAAACTTCAAAAGAGACATTCAACACAATATTGAGAAGGTGCATGAACCATGCATATGAAGCTACTAGACAAGAGATGGACAGAGCAAGTTCAGACGCAGACATCCAGACTATGACGGCATCCATGCTTAAGATGACATGTAAGGAAAAAATAATGAATGTTTGATCAGACAGCTGGAGAAAAGGAACAAAGTTTTCCCATTATCAATAAAACATAACAATCCAGAACATCATGTTTCTATAATGAGATAAATACCAGAAGTTCACAGCCAAGTTCACTGATAAGCATCTCATCAGCAAGTTTTAGGAGGTATAATGTATTGTCCCGACATGGTTGCAAGACAAAGATGTTCTCATCAGAAGATAAATCAACAAGACTTCCAATTAAATCTTCAATTATAGTCCGTAGTAAGATTTGAGATGAGAGTTCCCCCTGCAGGTACAAAAAGAGTGCAGTTATTGTACCAGAACTTTTTTGAACCATTTCATCAGAACCAATCACATAGAATGCCAGAACATTACGACACACCTGTTCACTCTGTAGCAGTAGGAAATTCACAGTCTCTTCAAATTGCAGATAGCCTCCCTTTATAGAATACATATAATGGGATAGAACAAGACTAAACACATTCCTCACAAGATTTCGTTCCTCAGAAATATCATCATCAATTTCTGATACTTTGTGGTTCTTAAACACACCAAACTTCAAGGATGTTTCTAACCAGGAATTCCAACCATACTCCTGTTCAAAAGATTCGAAACTTTAGAATCTTATGATAATTAAAAGACATTGCTAGAAAGGTTGAAAGCATTACCATCAGAGCTTCAATATTTGAAGGATTTGAGTCTAGCAAATTGAGTAGATCCCCTAGTACTTTTTTACGCATTAGAGAGTCCTCACATAACCCCAAAAATTTGAATATGAGCACCAAAATCTGGGGAAGCAAAAAGTGTGATGAAGTTCGCGTTGAACCACTTTGCCTGCTCTGGTAATTATCAGACTGACTACGTTTCTGTAGAACCTGCAGATATACACGACAAGTAATAGAAAAAAAATCAATTATGTCTCTCAAGGTAGCAAGAAAGCTGTAAAACATAAGAAATCCCAACACAAGATGGCATATGACAAGATTGGAAGAACAATATTGAATGACACACTTCCTTACAAACCTGTTTAGGACTAGCTCCACCAAGAAGAACATCAAATAATGTGGCACATAAATGATCCGACAGTGGATACTTGAATAGTTTCTCTGCTACTGCTTGATAAAAAGCCTGTAGATGCAAGTTCGCTTTCCTCTGGTTATCAGTAAGAGATTTGGACCTATTGCCTGTAAGATTGAAGAACCTTTGTCCCTTTTTTTCAGATGGGAGTCCAACTAAAAGTTTCCCAATAAATTGTAAGCCAAGCAACCTAATTGGTTCCAACTCCCTACAAAGATTTTTTTTTTTTTCAAAAAAAAAACATCAATATTCAAACATCAGAAAGGGCTATTATCTTCATTTGAAAATACTGTGCATTTTTTTATAGTTCTGTTATGGCTCTGATAAAACCTGCAAACATCATCAATCATAGAAAAATTAAGCAACAGGTTTCTGATAATCCAAAGACGCAATAGATTCAAGCATTGAACAACAGAAAGTAATTGATCGTTCTAAGAACAATTTAATATTCCAAGTAAATATCTTCATGTGTAATTATATTACTACTTTCACATAACACATCACAATTTACCTACAGTATAGTCATTTAATATCACAGAAGAAAGCAAAGGATTTCAATGGCATGTATAAATTCCTTTAGTGCATCTGTGTTGAAAGGGCTATCTCCTAGTAATCTAAGGGAAATGAGATGAAACCATAATCTATTCCAATTCCAAAATTCATTGACATAGGATCGTATAGTCTCAAGTAAGAGCCCAGTGATCAGGTACATACTAGGAAGGCTATGGAGAGGTCATCCACAAAGAATGGTCTATACAACACTCAAACAACTAAACTGATACTAACAAATAAAGACCTATAAACTAAGGGTGCGTTTGGCACCAAAAAAAAATTTAAGCTTTTAGCTTTTTTATAAGCTAAAGCTAAAAATTGTTACCAACCAGGTCAATTCAAAATATATCATCATTACTAGATTTTGTCAAATGACTATGCCTCAAAATCTGTGTTTCACAAAGCAGCCATCATTATTACACCCTCAAAAGGTGTACATAAAACATCCAAAAGCTAAAAGCTGATTTTCAAACTGTGTTTCCAAACGCACCCTGAATAAACAAAAAAAAATAGGAACAAGTAACAGAGGAGACTAAATGTTCAGCTAATTAATGGAAAAGTGAAAGCATTACCATCAGAGCTAATTAGTGGAAAAGATTGAATAACTAAGCTTCCACTCTCTACCAACTCCCGTTGAATTTCTTAGCTTACATATCTTAGTCTGATGACTCTCTCTTTCATTCTTTTCATCGCTATCGCTTTGTAATTGGTCAAATCAATATAAGATTTCTAAAGACTTGAACCCTTTTAAATGGAGGAGATGGGCCACTATTTATAATTCTGAAGAAGCAATGCAGGTCCATGCAATATTCCCTCTAGTTTATCCATCTGGTGGCAAGCTGCTACTCAAGAACTAAATCTGGCATCAAAAAATACGATCCAACACCCACAACATAAAGTTTAAAGAAAGCGTGGAAATGCATTTAGTGATCTATACTTTAAATGCAAGTTCACATACCTTCCAAGAACATTAACAAAGATGTGACCACCACCAAGCATATTAACTTGCTCTATGAATGATGCAAGCAATTCCTTCCGAGAAAGAGCACGAATAACCATGTGCAACACATCCTCAATGCATACCATATCTTGACTTTTTTCAAAAAAAGCAACAAGAGACTTTATATCTGAGGCTGAAATTTCTTGCCTGCAGTCTCCAACATTTTCAATCAGAACTTCGAATGAAATGAAATATGAATAACTACCAAAAGGTGTTTCAATGATTATGAAATGTGGATAATTTACCTTAAACTCATTTCCACGAGGCTTAATAAAAGAAGTCGGATTTTATGTATTTCTTCACAACCTGGTCTTTCTCCAATAATTCGACCAGTAGTAGGATGCAGAAGAGGTTTACTTCCAAAGGCTGATCGACCTTCCAGTTTATCCCAGTAAAACTGACGTATTATATCAATTATCCGTGGAAGCCCACAAAGAGCTGTTAGTAATCTTGCATCGTTTTCAAAGTACTTCAATCAAGAACATGTACAGATCTCGCTGTACATCATAATTCGCATATACCCAGATGTGAGGATTCAGATATAACTTTGAAATGGCATCTTTCATGAGCAACTCAGACAACCCTAAGACAAGTAAAATATAGGGAAAAGTAAGTTCGGCTGCATCTGTATAATCAACTAACATGTAGATTTGAATGACTTTTTGTGTGTGTGTGTGTGTGTTGGGGGGTTGAAGGGATTGTATAATATATATATATAATTATGAAAGGAGAGATTCACATTACCGCAGTTTCTCACAATATCAAGCATGTGTTTCAAAGCAGTAACAGTTTTGATATTCAGCTGTTCAGGAGGAACTGATTGAAACAAGAAACCAATAATAGAAAATCCTGAAAGAAGATGCATCTGCTGTTGATTTGCTAGATTTCCATCCAAAACAGAAGCTACAAGCTCAATTACTTCAGCTGCAAGTTTGTCCCTTGCAATAGATTTTGATCAAAATATACTCACACTGTCCATTTTCTTCCTCTGAGCCATCAAACTGGGTCAAAAGAGGGAAAAATACAGAAACACCCCCAACGCAATATATGATTTGTTGTAGTAAGCGCCGAGAACACAACTGAGTTCCAGCCATTACTTTGGCTTCAAATATATTTTTATCTAACACATGATCAATCATTGATGATACATTGAACAAGTTCCTACCATCACTAGCCTGCAGTGTAAAAGTAGCATTAATGTAACTTCTCTATGCTAGATAATATTGACTTTTACTTGAAGAAATAAACTGGAGCTATTAAAAGGATAGCAAACATTACATGAAGGGAATACCTGTGCATTAAGACCAAATATGATTTTTGATGCAAGGCCATCCTTAGCATCAAAAACTCCACTACGAATAGCATCAGAAGGTTCGACTTCATTACCATGAAATGAATACATGTAATTTGGTCCTAGATAGTATATGCCCTTGATTTGATCTGAGGATAGCGCATCACCAAACATATAAATTGGACCTATTTGACCAATAAAAGGGGATGAACCTTCAACAGGTCCGGGAGAATTTTCTTCAACAATTGGAGGAGCATCGAATTTCCCAATTGTACAATGCGTCATAAGATCATTAATTTTTGCGTACCTGTTAAAAGAACATAAAACATTAACCAGTAGGGCTTTCTTCCTTGAAAAGGAAAAATAAACTGAAAGTTAGCCTCAACACCGCAATGGAAAACTGCAGTAAAAATGACTGAACAACGGACAGCTTGCCTGCATTTTTCTGTGGATACGAGATTTCCATCTACATAACATCGTAGCATGCTCCCTCCAGAAAAAGCTCTCCCAATGCTGTGTGTTATGCATAGGAAATGCCACTTCTTTGGTACAAGATCGAGATACATTGAAACCATTTGTCGTTTTTGGTTAACAGACTGCAAATCAATAAACTTAAATGTGAATATCACCAGTCAAATATGACTACCAAGTAACAGAATCAACATAGTCCCTCAATGGTTTGAGATAGCATTATAAATCCTGTGCCATAGTCTCATTTTGGGATCATCCCTATCAGAAGTTCAATTTTTTTGTCTCCACCCATCACCATTAAATTCTTGCAAGTACTAGTTAACTCATATGATTCAACATGATTCAAACAAGTAAAGGTTCATCTTTTGATATAGATAAGGCCTTCACTGAAATTATTTGATGAACCATACAACTTGGTGAAGAAATGGGACCATAGGAATTAGAATTTCACCATGCAGAAAAAGATTAACTATTTAACTCGAGTGAATAATGTAGTGAATTAAAATTTGGTACAATTTTGTGTGAATCTACACGACAGAACCACAACAATTTAACTTATAAAAACATTAATATAGCCAGTTTTGCAACACGCCCACCTTCCCTTAAGAGCAGGGATCAAAATATAATCTTAATATCAGAAAATAATGATTTCAAACTGGTTAACATTTTTAAACATATTCAAAATTCGCAAAGACACTTTTACATAAACCTTATAATTTTTACTTATGATTTGACTTATTTCCAAATAAAACCATCTAGATTCTACGATCCATATCGCTTTTCAGAACTTTGTCCATCCAAGACCTTTAGGTCTCTCCATCTTGTCCCAATACTGTTGATCCTAATTAGCTGATCCATTCCTGGAGTTACAGACAACTGGCTACTTTGCTAAGTACAATTTACCTGAAATGTTCTACCACTCAATCATTAATTGAACTGGGTTCAACAGTTCATCAAATACACTAATTTCTAGATATAACTCTCCTACTACTAAAAACCCATAATACAAGAACAACCTACTTGATATTGTATACTAATATGCTTCATTTAAAACTAAAAATCAGGTTTTTTTCGCTCATTGTTACAAAATACTGATAGAGCACAGAACCATTCTAACGCAGGACCATTAAATACTTCTAAATAACAGTAATATTACTTCTCTGAGTGTTGTATTTTCCAGTAGATCGGCATATTGAAAAAAGAATTTATATACAATGGCATGTCAAAGAAAATAATTCTTAATAATTGTAGACTTGTAAAAAAAAAAATTGGGCTAGTTCAGCCCTGCCTGGGCCAGGCCCAGTCCGGCCCTGCTGCCCAAGCAGGCCAACAAAAAATAAAAAGAAGTCAAAGTCACTTGGATAAAATCAAATTAATTTAAATAATTAATTAATTAATTTTAAAAAAAAGAAAAAGTCAAAAAAAATCCTAACTACCCACTCCTAAAACTACCCACTACCCTTATAACCACCCCTCCCTTCCTCTATAAATAGGAGGGAGGGGGGAGAGAGAAACACCAAGGTGGAAGAGCAACAAAAAAAAGAAGAGTCAAGCCAAAGGAGAGAAGAAGGAAGAAGAAGAAGAAGAAAGGTGGGGAAAATCCTAGGGAGAGAAATAAAATTCTCTAACTCTCCCTCGATTCCACCTTCTTCTTGAAGAATCCACCAAAAGAAGGAGAAGCCACAAAAGAAAGAAAGCCAAAGAAGAAGAAGAAGTGTGGGTAAAATCCAAGGGAAAGAAATAGAAATCCTCTAACTCTCCCTCGATTCCACATTCTTCTTGAAGAATCCATCAAAAGAAGGAGAAGCCAAGAAAAGCCAAAGAAATAAGAAGAAGTGTGAGGAAAATCCAAGGGAGAGAAATAGAAAATCTCTAACTCTCCCTCGATTCCACCTTCTTCTTAAAGAAAAAGTGGGGAAAATCCAAGGGAAAGAAATAGAAAATTTCTAACTCTCCCTCGATTCCACCTTCTTCTTGAAGAATATCTTCACTCTGTTCACGAATGAGAAAGTCCAGAGAAGGAAGATAAAAAAAAAGCGACTTCAAATCAAATTTCAAGTCAAATAATTCAAGAAGGGTGAAGAACAAAGCATCGCTAGACCTAAACAACAAGGCCCAAAACCAAAAGGCCCGAAGGATCACGCACCGCTATCTTCTTCCTTTTAAATTTTCACAAACTTGTAAAAATCCCTGAAGTTGTAATTCTCGAGATACTCTTCGAAGGAGACCGAGGATCAGAGAATTAAAAGATCGAGTTGTACCCGCAACTTTTCTATGTATTGATTTGCTCTACGAACATATCATATATTTCTTTAAAATTTGTAAGAGACAAAATTTGTTCGCTACAATAATATAAAGAAGAATTGTTTTAATGTTGCTTATTCCAATACATGAGCACATTGGAAAGGAACTTTTATAATATACATTTAACAACCAACTTCACATGCTCCAACCAACATGCCATGGCAAACTGGTATTTCTCTAGAAAGACAGTGAATGAAAGCAGAACTTTTTATGCCACATTACAGCATGCTCTGTATGCCATCTTGATGCAATGCAATAAGGAGTAACGCTGACATGATAATACAACAGCACTCTCTTACACTGATACATGACTACATGGAATGGTGCAATGAAATCCATATTATAAGATCAGCATTATTTAAGTTTGATGAAAAGAGGATAATGAATTTAATGTATTTTCTACCTCAAAGGTCAGCCTTTCTTTCCCGAGCATAGCTGAGCACCCTCTTCCATTGTCAGTTAGAAAGTGA